>JAODUH010002457.1:0-12011 GCA_027564835.1 Typhlichthys subterraneus | reverse complement strand
GTGATTGTACAGCTTGTAGAACAGTGTAAATTTGCTGTCCCCTCAAAATAACACAACACACAGCCATTAATGTCTAATCCGCTGGCAACAAAAGTGAGTACACCCGATGTAAAAATGTCCACTGTGTTGTGAGATACTGTGTGTGTGTGTGTGTGTGTGTGTGTATACATGTATGTATGTATGTATGTATATACACACATATATGTGTGTATGTATGTATGTATGTATGTGTGTATGTATGTGTGTATACATGTATGTATGTATATACACACATGTATATGTGTGTGCACACGCCGGAGCGTTTGTGTCCCACAAAGCATTTGGCGTGGCCTGAGCTGCTGCTGCGCCAGTGACAGACGGGATCATTACATACACCCTTTAACCCCCCCATCCAGAGGGGGAGTGTCTCCAGAGGGCCGTGGAGGGACGAGCTGCCTCAGACGAGGAGGAGGAGAGCGACCACCAGGGGGCGCCGCAGGGCAGCGAGGGGGGGCAGTGCTGTGTGGCAGAGGTGGCCAGACACCTGCACATTGGCAATGGGTGGGGAGCACACACACATGCGCACACACACACACCTACACGTGCACACTAATGGTTTCTTGACATTCTCCAGCAGGTGTCGGCAGCGCTCCGCTATGCTCTCAGTCCACCCCGGTCCCCCCCACTGCCAGACCGCCCCTCATCCAGGGCCCGGTGGGGGTCCCGGTGGGGGTCCCGGTGGGGGTCCCGGTGGTCCCGGGGCCCAGAGGCCAGGGGCGGAGAGGGGAGACTGCAGGGGGCAGAGAGAGGGGGCATACCTGGCTCTGCTGGAGGAGAAGCTCAGGGACTCTCTTACACTGCTGCTGCAGCTACGCAGCAAGGTGCACGCACACACACACACGCATGCACACGCACAGATCTAACATGTGATGGAGACACCTCACCGCTGCCCCCTAGTGTTCACCCACGTGCATGTCTGTCTGCAGAAAGCATTCTTCATGGCTCTGGGGAAGCTTCTGATGAAAGCTCTGGATATATGCAGCACAGAAGGACAAGGTAGGTCCTCATGGTACTCTTCTCATGACCGCTGTTCTGACCATGTGTGCTGCCTTGTCATATAATGCTACCATAGTGCTGCCTTGTCTAATGATGCTACCAAAGCGTGCCTTGTCATATAATGCTACCATAGCACTGATCTGTCTAATAATGCTACCATAGCGTGCCTTGTCATATAATGCTACCATAGCACTGATCTGTCTAATGATGCTACCATAGCGTGCCTTGTCATATAATGCTACCATAGCACTGATCTGTCTAATGATGCTACCATAGCGTGCCTTGTCGTATAATGCTACTAGGGCTGTCCCAAATACCATTTTACAGGTTTCCAATACTTGATGGTGTTTCCGAACGAGTATTCGAATACTCTTTATAAAAAAAAAACATTAAAATCACTCAACTATAATTAAGAAGTTTAACAGAAATAATCTTCGATTCCTAGCTTCAGTGACGCAATAATGCCTGTATGTCGAGGTGGTAGCACAATGCGATGGGTAGCATAGAGAACACCAGCCATACAGTATGAAGCCTTATAATGAATATACTGTGCTGTCTCTCTCTCCTCACGTTCGATGCTGGAGGCCCCTCTACGACAGCCACGCTGTTCTGAGGGGTGAAGGGGCGTTGGTGGCTGCCAGGGCAACAGCAACAACACCGTTCTTCTGTTAGCTAGTAGGCTAAGGTCTATTACAAGCTCATGTGCAGTCTTCCCTGATGGGAATGGTCCCATCAGCGTTAGCATGTGTCATGCTAACGGTACTAGAGTGCATACTAGAGGTACTAAGTGGACGTGCAATGACAAAGGAGTACTAAACACAACTGGTGATGCTTCTCACGACTATCTGGGTGGCTACAGACCCAGTCTCCCTGACTCTCCTTCGGTCATTCTGTTAGAACCTGTTAGGGTTCGACAGAATAACCCTTTCTCTACCTGGCATGTAGAAGACACTGTTGCTCTGTCCCACTGACACAAATACATATTTATTTGGAACAAATGAATGGAATGGTACCTTTACGCACTACTTTAAAGCACTTTAAAGCAGCCTGTCTTTCACTGTGTGCGCTATACGTCAGAAACACAGGTCAGATTGGATCAAGATGAAGTCTGGCATTTACAAAAACACAATTATATATTAATCAATTTATGATGAAATTGGTGTATGAATGGGTGAATGCAAGGTAGCTGTGCAGCTGATAGGAAAAAAGATATAAATGCAGTCTATTTAATGTACGCTACTGTATATTTATGAGACAGCCACATCTCCGTAAATGGGTGCGACCTGCTGAAATAACATAACATGGTTTGTATTGCTCATCTACAGCTTTATGGAATAGACTTGATAGTGTAGTATGTTTGTGCAGACTAAATATAGTTCCAGTGGATACACTGTGTATATAGCATAGCACAGATAACATATAATGTAATACAATTAAATGTTATTCAAATCTTCTTGCTAGCAATTGACACATGCACACCGAGTTCTGAAATCATATATTTGTAAATTAAATTATAAAATAAAATGCATTTACTTTAATAATATTTTCGCATTTGTCCTGTTTCATATGAATGTATACAGTGTGTGTGTTTGTGTGTACTTGTCACCCAACCTCTGTCTTTTATTAACTGAGAAATGACATAACAGAAGGATGGTATGAAATAATATAGTCCTTTATTTCCAGCAATTTACAAATATCTGCAGTGAGAAAACCTCAGAGATTCACAGAGGGAAAGGAGGCACACAAAACAGTATGTGCTCCCCCTAGTGGCCAATGTGTGTCTGCACTGCTACGAACGCAGCTTTGACCGTTGGCTGTGGGACCGTACCGAGGCCTGGCAAAGGACCCCTTGGCTGATAGAAACACGGCACAGGGATACATATGGTATCAAATATTTAGTTGCCGGGCCAACAATAATGTTTAGGGCAACCTATATTGCCATGTATAAAAGAAGGCCACTAAACAAAGGCATTAGAATAGTACAGTTTTATATATGTATAGCACAGGTTGTATTTATGTTAAATGCAAGAAAATAGGTTTGGGATAAAATCATTTGGAGGACCCCCTAAGGGTCCGTCCCAGACCCCCCTTCCCTGTTGAAGACCTCTGGCCTACAGTATATATTAAGGCTAGGCTTATTTTATCACCATTTGCCATTTTTCAAATGTGGACTTTACATTGCTTTAAACTGTTTCTCCAGCCACGGTGTGTGGCAGTACACACAGTATCAAGTAATTTATTACACGTTCAATCTACGTCAAATCTGTTATGAATCACAGCTAATGTAAATAGGGAGACAGTACTCTGCAGCGAGTCTAGCTGCCGTTTGGTTACTGTGTGGGTCTGAGCCAAGCTCTGATAGGTTAAGGCCATTCTATGTCATCTGAAATGTGTAATTCATTTAGCTGCTGTTAGGCACCAAACTATTGCTGGCATCACTGCCAATCTATCACAACTAGTGGCAAAAGCTCTACTGGCCTGCTGCAAAAAAATAATTAAGACAAAATCAAACAAAAAAATTACAAATTACAAATAAAAATAAAATAAAAAAACAGCGATTAAGAACTGAGCCAAATTATGAAATGAACACCTTCTTTATAGAATAAATATATAATATGTACAATTTGCTTTGTGTGCATTTAAAAAATAAATAGACAAAGCAACATTTTCCTCCACAGAAGTATTCACAGCGTTCCGTTAGCCGCAGAAGGCGTGGCACCTATCAGTGAGCAGTCCGCTTCCACAGAAGGTCCGGGTCTACAGGCTCGAGCAGCTGTGGGCTCTAGAATGTATGGGGGGGGGAAACACCTGACTGGCTGTGGGAACACCTGACTGGCTGTGGAAAGGAACACGAGACATATCGAGGAGTTCTGACATGTGACTTTGAGGGCACCAGGGGGCGGCAGAGAGGGGACCGTGATCTGGCATGTCACAGTGCTGCACCCTGGTGGCCGTTTCTATATTACAGCACTCCGCATGTGGTCAGTACAGTGGCTGCTCTCTTTAGCGATGTAACATAAACAAATGTTCAAACTGAAATGTTAAGGGGGGGTTAAAACAACATAAAAATAAATGTAAATTATCACATAATTCACTTTTATAAAAATAAGTAAACCTGAAACGATGGAAGACACTTTCTGAACAGAGACAGTATAATGCTCAACACGGTTCACGGTACCCATGTGCCATCATGTGCCCTGCACATATGCCCCCTGCTGGACCCATTGAGAAGTACGGCAACGGGACAATTGCCTCCTATCACTATCGGCCGCTGGGAGAATAACCGTACGTGAACAGTGCAGGCTAGCGGACATGCGTTCACACGGGCATGTTCTCACAGATAGCGGCTATAATCGCTGTCGGAGATAAAATATCACTGTGTGTGTGTGTGTGCACGTGATACTAGATGTGTGCATGTTAAGAACAAAGGCAACATCAATGTAACGGTGGCCAGCAGGTAGCTGTGCGGTGTTACTCCTCACTCTCCCACCTCATAGGACGCTCTGGCGACGCAGGCCAGGGCCCATGGGTTTTTGGCCTGCGTTGTAGGAGTGTCCGCTCTCTGCGTGGGAGATCGGGGTTCGATTCCCCGGGGGGGACGGACGATCTCCGTCACATTAACATGACTGGCTGCTCAGACGCACAGTATTTCTTGTGTGTTCCTGTCTGCTAAATGTCTCGGTTGTACAAAACAGAAATGCCTTGCCCGCTTCACATCGGGACTTAACACAGTATTTCAGCATGGGAATGGGTACTATTCACAAGCTGAGGTTAGTTCAGAATTGACCAACTGAGGCGACTGAACATTTTGTAAACATTTGAAAATGATTAGTCCAGCATCAATGTGTTCACTGGGAACTCCTCAGACCCTTTGCTTGTGTTCGCAAATGTTTGCTGCGAACTCAAAGCAAACGGAAAACTGTTTAAATATGTTCGCAAAACATGTTTGCCAATTCTGAACACGCATCTTAGCCTAGTCTGCCTGTGTGACCTGGCTTGTTTGGAGCAGTTGAATCGGAACGTGGAGCGTTACTCCTGGAGATCGGTTCGTTTGGGCATATGTGAACACCGCAATCGCAAGCTGTTTTGGAACAAATCAAGAGGGACGAGACGGCTTAGAGGGGGTGGTCTCGGCACGTTTGGAACCGGACTCTAGAGTTCGTCTGCAGTGAGAACGCAATCGGCCAAGTGAAGCGGGACAACTCGCTAGTGCAATGCGCTCTCATGAAATTATGTTGAAAGTCGTTGTTGTAAATTTTTTTTAAGAAAAGTGTCTTTCAAAACATTCTTGCTTGCAATACACTCACAATGCAGTGTTACCATGGTGTTGGTGACCTTATTACAAGTTCTGCACCGCATGAAATGTTGCCGTGTGAACACGAAACAAACCAAGGGATGTGCGCAAAATTGGTATCGATTCAGACCTGATACGGAACAACACAAACGAACCATAGTTCTGAAAGCGCTTATCTCTCAGCTTGGGGACGCAAGCTTCTGTGAGTCTACAGTACCAAAACAGTAGGCACATGTGTACCTACCTACACACACACACACACTTTCCTCTGTATCTCTGTGCGTGTAGATGTGTTTGCTAGCTAAGTCCACAAGGAGACCCTGCTTCCACAACCACAGCAATTAGCACACAGCGGGAAATCAAGGGCGTACGGCAGTAATTGTCGTGGGGTGCTCTAGCTCCTAGTAAAACAACGGCAAGCTCATTAAGACAAATGACCTGCTATAACAACACTGCTGTAACACTGCTAACATCTGAGGTACAAATCCCTTAAAGTCCAAATATCAGGACTGAAATGAAGCAAAGATCACATTCAAAATGCAATTAACAAGCCAGGCACAGAGATAAAATGCTCCTTCTTAAGGTTAAAGCTGCATACGATGACTTGGTGAATTAGCGACCCCGTATGGCCATTAGAAGTGTATTTTGAAAGCTGTCATTTTGGTTTGACTTTCAGCAAACCTTTTCATATCCCCCTCTCCCTTTTCCACTGTATTTGCAGAAACAATGTCAGGAATACATTATAGCTTGTCCATGACAGCAAAGGGAGAGAGCAGTCTGTTACCATGGTAACACCTCCTCAACTCACCTCCCCTGCACCAGCACATTTACGGGCACTACACTAAATAGCACAGTGACCCTCGGCTCGGTGATCCCTGGAGGTCTCATGCTTAGTCGTGCTTGGGCGGTCCCGATTCTAATCCCGACAATAAATCAAATGTTTTTATAATATTTGATCCAATGCAGCTTTAACGCCAGAGTGGAGGAGAATGAACAGACCTTGTCGACACCTAAAGGTTGAGCCACACGGGAACATACCACACGTTTTTCTGCTGACTACACAGTCAGTTTGGCTCCATGAATGGGTGTGTGATTTTGCTCCGCAACTCTGTAGCTGGCTTTCCGTCACGGTACAAAGGCCAGAGAGAGAGATTAGTTTAGATCTGCCATAGCCCTTTCCTTTAGATTTATATTTTTTATATTACAATATTAATTTACTTCTCTGTACATAAAATAGCACTTGGTGATGAAGCATTCTAAGCTTGTCTGTGTGTGTGTGTGTGTATTTTGCTTACGTCCTTACTATTCATCATGTTATGTTCAAGTGTTAAAAGCGGATCACATGGTCCCGAATGGTAGCCGCCACAGCTAGGCCAACAAGCTAGCTGCCCCCATTGAAAATAATGGGGAATAACGTGAGAGAAGGCATTCATATCGGAGAATAACAAATGCAGAAGGACTCCCTCTTCAGCTCAGCAGCATACAGAAGCGTGTGGTCTCCAGGGAAAGGGCCTGATATGGAGCTGAATGTGAACAGGCACACAGTAGGCTCCTGCATGTTGCTGTGGCGAGGTGGCCCAGGCACCCTGGTGCACCAGGCCCCTGATAAGCTTAATAAGTAAAGGTCTCATTCTGCTCCCGTCAGTCAGAGGGAGAGTCACAGTGTTGAGATGCAGCCCTTGAACACCTGTGTGTTAGTAGGTGGTTGCTGTGCGCGTGTGTGTGTGTCTGTGAGTGTGTGTACTTGAGATTATGTGTGTGTGCATACATGTGCATTAGTGTGTGTGTGTCTGTCATGGTCACGTGACACGCCGAGCGAGCGAGTGCCATTGCTCAGTCGCCCACGTCTGCGTCGCGGTCCCCGATCAGCCACAGGATGTGGAAGCAGAGCGCCAGGAAGCCCGTGCCTAGCAGGTCCCCCAGGGCCGTCAGGTAGGGGATGGAGAAGTTGTCTGGGTCCATGCCCCGCCCCCACATCCAGTGCACCATCCAGTCTGCCAGGTACAGTAGGATGATCACCTGGGGGGGGACCAATGAGAAACAGCTGTTGTGACCACATGACCTGAGAGGGTGCTAAGCTCCCGGCACACTACCAAATACGAGGCCTCGCATAACGCAAGACGAGGAAGAGCGCTCGGACCATTCCAGGCAAATTTCACGTGGACGCGTCGGCCATTTTGTATGCAAACAACGGGCTTTAATTAGCGATATTAACTACGGCTTTTATGTGCACATCCTGTTCCATGAACAATATGGGTGGAACTAAGATATTCATTGGATATTTAAATATAAATATAAATATTTGTTAGATGATATCTTGAATCAGTCTGGAACCCTTCATTTAAACAGCATTTGTCAGATAGGCAGTGCTCATACATTTTCATAAAATGTCCTTGTGTGTGCATTTGTGTGTGTATGCACTTGGCTTGCATGCATGTGTATGCACGTGTGTGTGTGTATGTGGTTCAGCATGTGACGTGTGTTTGTGTGTGCATGCATTTTTGTGTGTGTGTGTTTGTGAGTGTGTGTGTGTGTATGCATGCATGTGTGCGTGCGCGTGTGTGTGTGTGCATGCATTTGTGTGTGTGTGTTTGCGTGTGCATTTGTGTGCGTGTATGCATGCATGCATGTGTTTGTGTGTGTGCACCTGAAGCAGGGCAGCAGCCATGTAGAAGGCTATGAAGACGGAGGTGAGCGTGGTGTGGCCCCCCCGCATGGCGTTGATGGTGTACAGGAAGACCAGGTGTCCCGGGGCAACCAGCAGGAAGAGCACCCGCGCCGAGCGGGAGTTCACAGCTGCAGGGGAGGGGCAGAGGGGGGAGTTAGCATGGATGCTAACATGGGAAAGCTCATAGAAGATATTCTGTGTATATATATATATATATATATATACACAGAATACAGTATATTTCTACTACTCTCTCTCTCACACTAGTCTATCATCTCTCTACAGGAGCACCGGTAGCAACAGAAGGACGGATGCAGGACTCACTGGACCCGAAGAAGGAGGTGCAGGGTGTGGGGCACTTCCTCGGGGCCTGGTTGGGGTCCCCCATGGGGAGGCCGTTCATGTGCAGGTAGGTGGAGATCCTGCTGGCCTGGACCGCGACCAGGTTCCCCCCCACCCCTGGAGACACACACACACAGTGTGAGAAATGCTTTACACCCACAGATATGGTTGTCACGTGCGTGCGAGCGTGAGACCAAACAGACGCCATAGGCAGCTCCTCACCGTTGATGACAGGTGTGAACACCGCCATGCCGGCGAAGTTGGGGTTGGACACGGTCTTGTCCAGGATCAATCCGCCCACGCTGTGGACACAGAGGACACGTACGCAGGTCCATCTTATTCAAGCCTTAACTGACACACTAGTCTACAGCAGCAGTGCGGTTCAAACCAGCGATTTTTGGATCACCTCCGTAGAACCACACTGCGAAAGGATAATGTTTTCATTTGAGTTCGAAGTTAGCAAGCGTTCTCAAGAATAACCAACCCTGCCTTTAAGTCAGTCAGTCAGTCAGAAGGTTCCAGCTGCAGCACAAAGGTGGAGGAGCAACAAACTGTGCGTCTACAGTACCTGCTGATCGCCATGGCGATGATGACTGGCTCCCAGCCTGAGTACAGCACCTCACGGGTAGAGGGGGTCTTACGAGCGATGAACACCCACAGGGGGCAGATGGCCACGAACACAGCACACACCAGGGGGTTGGCATAGCTGTGGAAGTCTGTATTGGGGGGTTTGGGGAGGGAGGAGGATTGGGAACCATTTAGAAGCATTTCAATGTTTTCCTTCTTGTGTTCCCTAAGGCCCCGATACACTTGAGTTACACGTAGACAAGCGGCTGCGTCGCGAAAGGAATTGTTCACATACTTGCCTGCGTACCTTGGTGTGTTTTGAGGATTTAGAATATATCCAGTAGGGGGCAGATCAGGGCCGAAACTGGAATATTTTCCTTGACTACCTCCGAACAATAACCGCATGTCAAAATGTGGCGCGGCAAGGAGACATCATATAGATGTTGGTAATTACAAACTGGCTCTACTTACTTCTCTTTAAAACTTTCCGCCATTGTTGTTCTTTGTTCAGAGACTGATCCTGACATGCTGCCCCCACGTTCATGTGTTGTATTGCATCATGCATACGCGTAGCGTTCATTTCTCAGGACGACCACAAACAATGCTCAGAAAGACCGCAGGCTCCGTGCCCGATACCCCTGGTAGTCCATCTTTCGTATATGTAGTTAAAGCAAGTATATCGCGTGCTTTAAACAGCGATCTCGTCTGTAGTGACACCTAGCGCCTGACGACAATACTCTTATCTGTAACCATGCCAACCTCCATGGCAGAAACAAAACTTGTTTGTTCTGCCTCTTCTTGTTTTTATCAGTATAACATTAACGTTGGCTGTGAAAATGGTAAAGTTATTTAAAATGAACTGAATTCAAATTGCTATCAATTAATCACTTTCAGTTTCATTGAATTAGACAGGATTGGACTGTGAGTGAATTACAGTAGCAAGAGATCAATGTTATTTCATGGTTGCACCAGCAGGTGGCAGTCTAAGTGTATCTGTGTAATGCATGGTGCAATGTCAAAGCTGCAGCAAACAATGTTCAACAACAGGCCACACACAAGACGAACAATCTGGGAGCCAGAAAAACCCAAATAGACCAATTACTCTTGTGGTTGTCTGCTTGTGTGTGGTGTGTTTCGCTGTCTGTCTGTCTGTCTGTCTGTCTGTCTGTCTGTCTGTCTGTGTGTTGTTTGTTTTGCTAGCTGTCTCTGTGTGCCTTCCCATGTCTGTGTGTGTGCAATGGGAAATATGGGATTAGGGGCAGGCGTGCTGAATCACTGACTAACAATAGAGAGAATAGCTGTGGGCTGAATACCAGGCGAAGGAGACACTAAGACCGGTCAGTCGGGAATGTCTGAGAACGTCAAATAACCAAAGGGGCTAAAGTGACAGAGTCCATGCTTACAGTTACAATTAAAAGTCAACATTGTTCATTAAGGAGAAATGTAATTTAGTTTTCCAGTCTTAATGAATCATGTTTACTGAAATAGAACTGCAATGTACTGTACATAGGACATTAAAAAGGCATACCCAGCTCCTTGTACAATCCTGTCGAGATCCCCGCCAGTAGGGACAACGTAATGAGATCGCCCAGGCTGGCAGCAATGGGCGTGGCCACGTTGTCGGGGTTAATCCCCACCTTCCTGGAGGCGATGATCACACCGATCATGATGATACCTGGGGCACACAAGGGAGATAAGCGAAGGAGAGGCCTACAGCGGCAGAGGCTAAAAGACATGCTAACAGCAACATGCTAGCAGCTTATTTCCCACCCAACAACATGCTAGCAATATGCTAACAGCAGCATACTAACATGCTAACAGCTTGTTGCCCACCCAGCAGCATGCTAGCAATATGCTAACAGCAGCATACTAACATGCTAGCAGCTTGTTGCCCACCCAGCAGCATGCTAGCAATATGCTAACAGCAGCATACTAACATGCTAACAGCTTGTTGCCCACCCAGCAGCATGCTACCAATATGCTAACAGCAGCATGCTAACATGCTAGCAGCTTGTTGCCCACCCAGCAGCATGCTAGCAATATGCTAACAGCAACATGCTAGTAGCTTGTTTCCCACCCAGCAGCATGCTAGCAATATGCTAACAGCAACATGCTAGCATCTTGTTTCCCACCCAGCAGCATGCTAGCAATATGCTAACAGCAACATGCTAGCAGCTTGTTGCCCACCCAGCAGCATGCTAGCAATATGCTACCAGCAACATGCTAGCAGCAGCATGCTAGCGTGCTCCTCACCAGGCGGCATGCTAGCAATATGCTAACAGCAGCATGCTAGCGTGCTCCTCACCCAGCAGCAGGGAGGCTATGAACGCCGTGGCAACACTGGAGGCACACAGTAGTATGGCGTGGCCCAGGCGGAACTGGCCCTCTGGGATCCACCCAAAGATCACCGCTGCTATGGAGGCCAGGAAGCCCACCACGGTAGCCTGCACCTGCGCACACACACACACACACACGCACACACAGACCATGCGCACACACACACACACACATACATATACAATACAGTGTACAATACAGTCAATTTGACAAAAATGCAAAGTAAATCTCTTATCTGTGTGTGCATGTGTGCGCGTGTGTGTGTGTGCGTGCGTGTGTGTGTGCATGCGTGTGTGCGATGCAGGGCACTTATTACTGTGTGAAAAGTCACCACCCTGAAGGACAGTACATGATTTTGGGTCAGTATGCAATCAGTGTGCCATACACACACACTGTCTATGCTATAATACACTATATTATACAGCCTGTACAATGGGGTGTGTACCTGGATAAGGGCTAGATTTCCCATGACCATTTTCCACATTTCCTTGACTGTGTCCATCTGTCCAATATTAGCCTGCAAAGGACACACACACACACACGCGCGCACACACGCTAACATTAGCATTCCGTGCTAATCCCACTGAGACACTTCTATGATGTTGTGTTGAAGCGTGTGTGCATAGTGTGTGTGCATGCGGTTGTCTCTGAGCTCTGGTGGAACAAAGGCAGGGTCAGTGCTCGGGACAAAGGCCCCCTGTTATCAGCCTGTGGAGGGCTCCACTTATCTCATCTGCCACTCACACACACACACACACACACACACAC
>JAODUH010002456.1:0-12013 GCA_027564835.1 Typhlichthys subterraneus | reverse complement strand
CCCCCCCCCCCCCCACACCACCCCCCCCCCCCGGCCGGCCCCCCCCCCCCCCCTTCCCCTGCTCTCTCCTCCTCCTTCATTCCCTCTGTCTCTCCCTCGCTCCTTCCCGCCCTCATTCATAAAATGGCCGCTTCACAACTGGCACGGAATTTAAAGGATGTTTTCTATACTTTCTTTTTTTTCTTTTTTCAACCCCAGCAGCTATCTTTCTCGCGCCCTTCTCCGACCGTCCAGCAGTTGAGTCCGCCCCGTGTAGACATTTGCCCTCCTAATTCTCCAGCCCGCCCCGCCCCCTTCACTTCCATCCACAATAAACCCGATACACTCATGGCCTGGGAATGAAACCCAAGCCGCGTGTCGGGCAGCGCACCGAGAGGGGGCAGGAGTCTTCTCTGCCACAGCGGAGCTCCGTCGGGACCATGGGAGCGTGGGGGGTGGGGGGTGGGGGGGTAAGGGGGGGCAGTCTCACGTTTCCAGCTCCAGAACAGTCTCCACCATCCGACCCAGTCCACCACATCACACGGACACACGCATCATCGGCCACACAAGGCACGCGCTCTGAGCCGCACAGCGCTCAGCGCTGTTTCTATTTCCCCCCACTCACTTTCTCTGTCTCTCTCTCTCTCGTTCTCTCTCTCTGTATCTCTCTCTCTCTCGTTCTCTCTCTGTATCTCTCGTTCTCTCTCTGTCTCTCTCTCTCTCTCTCTCTCTCTCTCGTTCTCTTTCTGTCTCTCTCTCTGTCTCTCTGTCTCTCTCTCTCTGCCCCTCTCTCTCTCAGAAATATACATACTGTATTTTTTTTTTTTGTCCTTGTATACCAAGAAATATTCAGCAAGGTTTATTTTGCTTAACACATTCAAACTGTGTTAGTGGGGAAGCCAATGGAGGGAGAGCAAACAAGTGCGTGCGTGCGTGCGTGCGTGCGTGCCTGATAAACGGCTCATTTCAGAGCAGAGCTGTGCACCAGAGCCCTGCTTCTAAAGGGAAAACAAAGACACCGACACCAGAGCGCTGCGGGCCAAGCCGAGTTAGCGTGCGCGTGTGTCCGGGCTGAGGTGAACGAGTACAAGGAGCACTGCTGCATCTGTCCCCTCACTACGTCTGGCTGAGGCCTGGCTGCTGTAGGCAAACAAATTAAAACTCTGTCAACAGCAACAAGAGCCTCCCCTCCCCCTCTCTATCCATCCAGCCATATACGCCCCCCCCCCCCATCACAAAGCCCAGAAGCACTAAGGAGTCTTGGGGGTGGGGCGTATGGGGTTTTGCGGGGGGAGGGGGGAGTGGGGGAGTGGCACAGCCAAACTGAGTCTCCTCTTGCTCGAGAGGGTTTTCATTTGGGAGGGTGGGGCCGAGACAGGGCCTCTGTGGTGGGACGTGCACGTGCACCGCACAAAAGAGGCAAGTGTTTGAACACATCGACATGTCACACACAAGTACGCGCACACGCACACGCACACGCAGTGCCACAGTACTGCCTCGTATCGAAACGTGGTCGCTTATGGGACGCGGCATGTTCGCCCGCGCTAGTCTCGCCGCTGTTCCTGCGCCAGAAATGTTGCCGGGATGTTGCGTTTACTCGCTCACCCCCCGGGTCTGAACGTCCCCTACGCAGATGGTCACGGCGAAGAACAGCTTACGCGGCGGTGAAACTGCGGTGGCTGCTTGTTTGAAAACACCGCGCGTCCCTTTCGCTACGGAGGGAGGAAGCTGCTGCTATTGCATCCAGATGTGAGAGGAAGAAGAGGCAGTGTTTTGGAGGGGAAGGTGGGCAGCCTGGGCCCAATCTGGAGGGAGTTGGGGGGGGCTACACTGCAGTGCCCTCAGCATAGCTGAGATAACTATCTCCATTCTGGGAGATTATGTTCACCCAAACAGCACCCAGCCATTCCACTGACAGAGCAACAATGTGTCAGTGAGCAATTATGAATGCTGTTTCTCCGGTGACACAAACATCCTGTGTTCAGTGTCACTGGAGTGTTTGTTGCTGTTGTTGTTGTTGTTGTTATTTGCTGTAGCCTGCCCTGCCCACACTGCTATGAGCAGCTATGAGCAGTGTCCAAGCTACAGCAACAAAACCAGATGCAAAATCACATCGGACTGTCAACAAACTATGGCGGTGAATGCAGAAATCCGGTTGGACAGTGCTTGTGCTTGATTAGCTTCACGCACATGTGCGGTGCACATGGTGTTGGTCGGACTGTGAAGGCTGTCCGTAACCATGGCACCTGGATGCCAACGAGTCACGAGAGGAGGCTAAATGTGTTGTGACCTATGATGACGTAGGTCTTCCTCCGGGCTAGTACGAGTGGACTGATCTATGAAGGGAAACCAAAGACACACCAACCCCCATCCTCAATTAAAGGTATCCTCCTCAATTTTGGTTCTCCTTTCTTTTGGTTTGAAACTTGGACAGTCCCTCCTTATACTCCTCTCTAATGCTCCCCCAGACTGTGACCATTTAGTAGTATTTTGTGACAATATTTGAAGACTTTATAGATTAGTATATAATGGTCCCCCATTATAATGTTTTTAATTTATGATTGTATTACTGCATGATTCAAGTGACATGACGTGTGCTGGTTTTCCTAAAACCTAGTAAGGAACACCAGTTCCTTAGTAAGGAATACCAGTTCCATAACTAAACTGAAACGTTTACCAAGTAGGAAACACCAGTCTGGAGACCTGCACACACTCTTAATGAGCCCCATTTCCACCAGCGCATCTCTGTTCTGTCGTGTTAGCGATCTGTTTCATCCTCCGCACTGCATCCTACCCCACCGGTAGCTGTTAGAAGCAGAGTGTCTTCTTGTGTTTTAAGTTTCCATAGCGACAATCCAAACAGAAATTATGAGTTCTATCTGATTGGCCGTTGATCGTTTTCAGAAGTGCCCCAGAAGCGTTTTATTTTAGTATTTTTGTATTTTATACATTATATTATATTATATATTTTAATATTATATTAAAAATATATATATATTATATTATATTTTTATATTAGATATTTTATAATTTATATTTTGATATTTTATATATTCTATTTTTAGCGGAGCCGAGCGGAGAGCCACTTCTTGGGCGCTTTTTAGACGCTACTGAGACGCTTTGGTGGTTCACTTGCATTGACAAGAGCTCCGTGATGGAGCTGTACCGCGACAGAGACACGCTGCGTGGAAATTGGGGGTTAGGCTTGCACACTTGTTTACACCGCCTCATAGCAAGGAGTGTACCATTCATTTGGCCAAACCCTTGTTGTCTGTGTAAGTAACAGCTAGCTTCTCTCTCGCTCTCTTGCTACACTCTCCTGGCTGTTGGACTACTCCATCCACTTTGCATAAGATAGGTGTGGTCTGGTGTCTCACGAGAAGCCATAGGCAACGTGCGTGCACACACGCCCGCGCTTACGCTGGTGCCACATGCGGTCGTGTGGACGTGAGCGTTCTGAACAGGAGCCACTATGGGATGGCCGGGCAGCCACAGCGAGTGAGGCCAACTCCTCTGATATGGCCCGAGTACGAACACCGACGTCAGCCCGCAAGCAGCCAGTGTGACGGCAGAACATGTGTGCTTTATCCAGCCACTTGGTTTTACACACAGATTGTGGGCGGGGTAGGGGTGTTCGGGGTCTGGGTGTCACGTCCGCCGAGAAACAGAAAGTGAGATCAGCTTTGATTAGGAAAAGAAAAATGAAACACCAGTATCTCAGAGCAAGCATCGCTGTCAGCGTAATGGTATAATTATGTGTCTGCGTTTCTCTCAAATAACTCTGAGGCATTCCTGGTGCCCACAGCAGAGCCAGTGTTCAAATAAAATAGCACTGTCTGGTTGACCGGTGGCTGCTGTCTTGTTTTTACAGAGATGTGATATGAACAGCGGCAGGGACTTTAATAAAAAGAAACGTTTTTCAACATTCAGGGATACAGCAATTCAACTTGGGATTGGAAAAGCAGGTTTCTTGGATTCAAACCAGCAAATTTTCTGAGTCAACATTCTGTTCAGTTCCTCCCTCATGAGGAACAAAGGTGTATCTCCTGAACATAAGTTAAGTCACGTCCCAAGTCGAAATGCAAAGAAACAAATCTGGGACTTAGCCTTGCATATCAGGATGGGACCTCTTTATCCAATTATTCCAATCAGCGTCCAGGTGGATAGTTCAGTTGGTGTCTTATTCTGACAACAAGTCAAACATTTGTTGTTCTGAGTGGAGAATGGTCCAATCCCCTGCTAATGATTGACACCTATTGGCACCACCTCTATCACAAACTGAAAGGGGACTTTCCAAAACGATATTCAATTCAAATTCAGAATGGTCTCAGTAGGCTAGCTTAGTACTTATTACTACTTATTACTTAGCACTTACTGAAATTAAAGGTAAAGTCAGCTATTGCAAGCTACATGTAAGCTAATACAATAGGACCGTGCAGTGTTATTGTTTTGAATTGAGCTCGAATTTAGCAAGAATGACTGACCATACCTTTAAACAAAATATGTCTGTCATTAACCTTTCAATGGAATCATATTTGTTATTATACAAACAACTTAACTTCAATAAACAATTTGCATATGAAGAAAAATCACAAAACAAAACAACAACTACAATACTGTACTTTAAAGAAGGCAATTTTAAGGCTAATTCACTTTTTGTTCAGCGAATATCTTCTCACGGTCTGATAGCTTCTGAAAACACACAGTCTACACAGTCATGGCTCTGTAAATGGGAACACAAATCTAGAGGTGCAGACTGAACTATAACATCCTAGCTTGGCCATGTGTATGCGGGAGGCAGAGCCTCTGAGGAAGCACCTTAGCACTGAAGGGAGAGTTGTTTATGTTTGAATTTCAAATTTGAACAATCTTTCTCTAGAATCCCTAACTCCACCTTTAATGTTGATCATGACACACTATTGGGACACTCGGGAGTTCGCAAGCTGTCGAAGTCAAGTCTGGAGTGCCACTGAGCTCCCCCACCTCTGGTCCATGGTGCTATATTACCTAGCCCAGGCTAATACATGACATCCTGGTGCTACAAAACAAACTCACCCCCCTCTGTTTGACTGGTGGAAACATACCCAGGAGGAACCATTCAGCGGCTGGTGTGAGAAGCAAGCCTTCTCCATTTCCCTCTCTCTCGCACAAACACACACACGCACACACACGCACACACACACACACACACACACACACACAGACGCCTACACAGCTACTTCAGAGCACATTCCATGCACCCCCATGTCCCGCCAGTGGCCTCCTGGTACCCCTTCCTGCTAACTCCGCCCATGCCACCCGCCACCTGCAGAGAGAGAGAGAGGGGGGGAGGGCGTGTGCATGCCCCAACATTCCTCTGGCCTACGTGCAACATGACACAGTTCCAAAACAGGCTCAAGCAGAGGGGAAGGACAAGGGGGCCCTAACCCCGACACGACCACAGTCACCGCGGATCCCTACACGCCACATGCTGGTCGAGAGTTTAAGTGCAGCACTGAACACAAAATGCAGGCGACCTTAGTAAGCTCACTAGAACACTGTGTGGACACCCGGGGGGTGGAAAGCGGTGAAACCCAGTCAAAATAGTTTTGAACCTGTGGCCAAAGAGCAGTTTGGAGGGACTGGACATACTGGATGCGTAGTGGCATACCGTTTCACAGGAATTTCATTAATTTCCTAATGGAGCGCAGCGTAGAGCTTGCAACATCGCGTGGCGTGTGCAGTTGCTTCAGGTGAAGGGCTACGCACGCGTTGAAAGAATCCAACGCATGGAGTAAAAACGCATGCGCAAACATGACCTGGCTGTACCTAGAATATAGTTGTGGCTAATTTTATTGGTGAAACTGGGACTCCTGCTATATTAATAACCACATTTCCCCTGCAGCAGTGTCAGTTTCATTCAGGTTTCATTACGTTAGCTTACTAGGACCGGCCATGCGACCTGCACTGTGGTTGCGTAAAAAACTACTCCAGCGTAATGGGCTTAAACCCTGCCGAGGACCTGAATGCTCTCAAGCCACCAACCCATCTGCTTCGTTGACCAACAAACCCTCCTCAGTACACCACAACACCAGCTCAAAGTTGGCTTTTGTCACTCACTGCTCTATCCTCGCTCAATAAGCTCACCTGAAGGTGACAGTGGCGCAGTGGATAGAGCTGGGGGACAGGTTAATCAAGAAGTTGCTGGTTCAAACCCCGCTAGGTGGCCGGTGGACAAAACGCTGAAAGTTCTCAGAAATACACTATCATTGCATAGTTGACAATATCATAGTATTTATGTTGCCACTGTAAATCTACCTACATAACATGTAACATTTCTAAATAAGTTGCACTATAGCTCAAGCAGATTTATTTTCGGAATGTACTTAATGTGTTTCCAGCAGAGCCCGAGCGCATCAACCAGAAATGTAAGGACTACAAGAAATGCTCAGATCCAGTGCAATGACCCATCCATCCATCCTGCGCTGAGATGTAGGATGTCAGACCGACATATCGTTGGCACACAGTTGTCTAGAGGAACACTGGGCAAATCTCTGTGTTAATTTGGTAATTTGATCATTTGATAAAGGAAAATCGTTTTTTTTTTTTTTTTTTCAGTCTCTTTATTTGTTTGTAGGCTATACCGTGTTCAGTTTCCAAAGATGCAATGGCCACATGTAGTGTTGCAGCAATGTAATTGGTCATTTTATTATTTATTTTGTAATATAATTTATTTGGTTGATGTATATTAAATATATCCCTCTGCAATATATTGGGAACATTTCTGCATTTTATATCCACTTACCTATCTCTTTAAACACAATGTTTGCAGTGCTATAGGAAGCACTGCAAACAGGGTTAAACAACACTAATTATAATATTCAATATGCTTTTAATTACAGTTAACAATTCCCAGAGAAACCTTAGAGTGCAGCAGTGGTTCATTGTTGAGGACATCACGTACATCATCAATTAATGTTAGTCGAACACACCTCACCTGACTTACCGTCTGGAAGACAGTCCAACCATTAGCACCCCAGCTTGTCAGAGTCAGCAGTGTGAGGTGTGTGTGTGTGGGTCTCTCTACACTCATTTAATTAGAGGGTAAGCAGAGAGTAGGGCCACTCAGCAGGTTAGGGCCTGTCAGCTCTCTCTCATCGCCATATACACTCCGCCCCGTGCGGCCTACATTTCCTTCTCCGCTAACCGGGTAGTGCTAGGAGATGAATGGCCGTGTGCGTGCGCGCGAGTGTGTTTCCACATGTTTGTGGACACAGGTGCATTTGTGTGCCTGTTCGAGCAGCGGTTCCATTCATGTGACGCTTCCGTGCACGTATGCTTCCGCGCAGGTACCCTTTCCGTGCGCGTATCCAAGGCAACAGGCTCCGCACCTCTCCTGGTGGGCAAACTGTCCCGCCGCCTCCCGCCGCAAATGAAGGTAATGGAACATGGCGGCAGGCACTTAGCCCCACTTTGCAGGACGGATGCCTGGTTGCGTCTGTCTCGTGCCCGCCCCCTGAGCCCGCGGCACTGCCCCACGTGGAGCTCAAATAGGATCACTGCAGCTGTCTGGGGTGGAGGGTTTGAGGACGTTGCCCTGTTGGGGGGAGTTGGGGAGTCACTGCACTCCCAATCTATGAACGCACCAGCTACATCGTCTAATAGCAATTACCGGCACACCTCTGGGATAAACGTCCAATATTTCTGGGATATTTCCTGGCTTTCGTCTGTTGGTCTGCTTACAATCCGATTTTCTATGCGAGATGCATGAATGGAGTTCTGGTTGTGTTTGGCTAATTTTCATTCAACCCGTATGCCTAATTATATAGACGTGGGCCTTAACTCACTGCAGTACAGTGTCTCAATGTGGCCACGGGGAACCAAAGACGGTACATGGGCCTCTCCCAGTCACCTGTGTGAGCCACCACCACAACAACAGGTGCAGCGTGCAACCTGAGGACTATGTGGGAGAGCTACTGTATGTCATCATTATGCCACCACTCTTCAGAGGGTACCTCTAATCCAGTTACGGTTTAAACAAAGGAAGTGGTTCCAAGGCGTCCAACCCACTTATCCACCAATCACAGGAGGGGAATAGAAAAGCTTCCCTTCAAGTCAAACACTCGAAGGACTCCAAAGAAGAGTCATAACAATCTAAATATCTGTCCAAATTTAGGGAATTCCGTCAACCTAATTGTGTCTGCCGCACAAACGCCTTTGCCTTTGATGATACAGCTGCAACTGTAAAGTGCATGCCGCATACAAGAGCTAGTGAAATCTACAGTATAGTTATTGTTATTTGCATTGGAGTCGAGCTGTGGCACAGATCCAGTGAGCACGCGCGGCAGTAGCGGTTTTAATGGCGCGACGTCTATAAAGAATATCATCGTACATCTCCGGGGCTGGAAAAAAGAATGCGGGAGACCAGGCCAAGAACAACAAATGTCAATACAGCTGGACCATTCCCACTACGCCACTTTGCATAGAAGCAATCAGTGTACGGCAGGCCCATAGAGCCCATAGAGACACAGGTCTCTTTTGCAGGGAAAGCGACACAGCAGAAGGTATTTATGCCAACCTATCGCAGACTTTTGTATGAAATCTGCAGCCGATTAAAACAATGGAAATGTTTATGTTAAAATATTACAATTCTAAATGTAGCGTTCTATTTTAGCTAAAGACTTCATATTTCAAAAATGAGGTTTTGTTCTTAAAATATCCCCATTGAAATGAGTTTTAACACCACATCCACCACGGCGTCTGAGATCAATGACTTTTCAGCAGATAATTTTCCGACGTGCATTCTTTATCTGAGCTTAGTCCTCCGTGATTTCCTCAGCTAACCTATCAAATGCATGGCATGCTGTGGAATGTGAGGATAAGAAGCAGGCCCTGCGATGTGGATTACAGGGGTATACTGGAGGCTGATGGTTCTGCTCTCATAGTGCAGAATGCGAAACATGTCTCGCTGACACGAAACAACACTTATGGTGTCTAGAAAACTAATTTGGCTACCCTTATGACTCATCCATACTTTCCACTTTCCAGTCAGCCTACACTGGGCCTAAATGCCAAGGATACAAGGTGACAAGGAGTCACCCTATAAGCATACTATTTTACATTGTTTAATCACGCTTACGCATGAAATGGAGGGTAGGAAAAGCAGGGCAGATAAGCTGCCAAAGGCCTGAATGAGAGAGGTGGTGAAGTGGGAATGACGTCTTTAAAATTAGAGGGGTTACGTCGTCCTACTGTCTGTGAAATGACATAAAGGCCCCTTTGTTATACTTTCATAACCTAGAAACTAACTGCACAGACAGCGACGACAGTAGCGTTTTACGGAATCCGTGTCCAACTGGAGGCGTTTTCATCCTGTTTGAAAACAGGTCAACAGAGCCCAGGGACTGAATGAACGCCTCCCTGCCTGTTGTTGCTGATTTGTCGTCCATGTCGATTTGAACGCTATTGTAACTAACAATTTGAAAACGGAAATGCGTTTCAGCATGCGTATGAGTTTGTCTTTCTCACACAACTTGGTCTGCTCCACCTCACGTGAGACCAGATGCATTTTCTTGCCTTGACTCGTTCACCTCTCGCGAGAGTATCTCCCTTGTTGTGTTTACACTACGGGCACATGGTTGAAACAGAGTTCATGTGTTGTGGCGACCAGGGACATATATGTTCTAGTTATTGTCTCTGGAAACGGTTTGGCTTCAGGCAAACACGCATCAACCAAATGTGGAAACACTACAATTCTCTTTAATCACCTGAAATTGAAAATCAGCGTGATTAGTACAATGTCAGCCAGCAGGACATATAAATGTGAGTGCCTTCTCCTATCCCAAACACAAAGTGACAGCTAAACAAATTATACTACAGAATGTATGCCACTTCAGTGTATCAAAGTATCAAAGGGTGGAGATAAATAACATATGTAGCTTTCCACAAAAATAAAAACACAATTTTCATACACTGTGGAGAAGTGGGTGAGAAAATGATTCATGTCTTCCTAAAACCATGAGACTGTAGACAGATATGAGATTGATATTGATTTAATAGTTTTTATAAAATGTGAAATTATATGTTTAAGTTAGCTTTTATTCAAATGTAGCACATTGACTTTTAAACAATTGTGTGTGTATGTGTATGCGTGTGTGTGTGTATATATATATATATATATATATATATTCACTAAACACAAAAATGTAGATAATCGAGAAATTAAATACCAAAAATTATTGTAATACTACTTGGAGTTGGAGGAAAATACATATTGAATGAGCGATGAAAAGGATGCATAAAGTGGAGTTTTTTTTAGTGCTAGACAGAATGGCCACTAAGGTCATCAGACAGAAGAAATGAGGAAACAATATAGGCATTCTTCAAATTCTCCTTCCGAGGGTCAGACAGTAAAACAAGCCCCCAGCCCCCAATCTCATGCTGTGCCCTATAAAAGCAATAATAGCAAGGCACTGTCTGCGTGTTACACAAGCTTTAACCGAGGCGTATGCTGGCCATTAGGAACAACAGACAGACAATTTCACAAGGCAGACATGACATCATGCAGTGAATATTACCCAACTCTGACAATGCTCCAGTCGCACCATGCGTCCATACCAAGTATACTGGAACGTGACACAAAAGCTGCCCTTTGTTTGTTGATTTAAATAAGAGCTCATCATTCATCACTAGCTTGTACTCTCAATTTGTCTCTGCTGTCGGTATGCACAAATACTCCCCTGAAGCAGAGGTGAGAAAACAGTCTCTGTAGGCTATACACGTCCAGATACTATCTGAAAAGTATATTATTTTGATGGAATATTATTATTATATCAGTTTCAACTATTTCATACAAATGTTCAACACACACGATGAACCTAAGGTTTTGGGCAGAACAGACAGCAGAGGTCTCGAATGTGTCTAACCTACTCCAGCATTTCAAGTGTGGGATTTTACACATTTTTGAGTATAGCTTGTGAGTAGGTAGCAGTGAGCTGTTTTTATGTGAGGGAGGGGTCATGTTGTTGTGAAACCAAAAGAACAGTATTTATGTAATGTCCTCAGCAATTATCTGTGGTTGTCCTCTTAATGAGCAGGTTAAGTGTAGGGAGTCCAGGGAGGTATGTGTTATTCTGAAGGTTGTAAAATGTTTTAGTACAGACAATTCTATTGGCCATCTTAGACAGGTCTAGAGGTGACCATTCACCACAGCAACAGCCATGTCACGGGTTATCACTATAGCCACTGTGACCTGTTGTCTGTAAATAGCTCCCTGGGGAGTAGGAAATGCCAGGAGAGCCTGCCTAGCCTAAATGGTTTCATGCTTTTCTCTTCACTAACAAACATTCACACACTCTTGTTTATTCCTGGGTGAGACATTTTCTCCATGGATTTAACCAAGCTGCATACTCTGCAAAACTCATTTAGCAGATTTATTCTCTCTCTCGCTCTCTCTCTCTCTCTCTCTCAGAAGCAAGTCTTACTCGAGCAACAATGAGATGCATTAGATCCAATAACATAGGTGGCATGTGCACATTACCTCTTGAAGATCAATTTAGAGGCGATAGCAGATAATAATGAACACTCCATTAAATTCATAAAAGGCAGAGGCAATCTAACAAACAATGCGAGAGCAGCAATCAAATTACTTTTCCAATGTAACGCCAGGTGCATTGTCAATTTAGAAAACACAGGGACGCCATCAAGGCTTTTGGTGTTAACCCACTGAAGTCAGATGCCTGTTGTCCATTGCCAGCCCAGCACACCAACTCTAGAAGCTATTCAATCCATGCAAAGAGTGTGATTTAACTAACAATACATATAATGCTATATCTAGGGCTGTCGCGGTGAAGATAATGTCCTTGCGGTGATTAAGGGTGCCCCAATACCGCGGTCTTTGGTATTATCGCCATTTTTTGTTTTTTGTTTTGAATGGTCAAGTTCGTTGCGCAGAGCTTCCGAAATAGTGTGATTCTGGTTCATTTATAGACAACGTGATCTCAGTCCGTGGTGAGACAATTGTGCAACATCATAGGCTTTCTACCAGTTTAGTAGG
>JAODUH010002455.1:0-12013 GCA_027564835.1 Typhlichthys subterraneus | reverse complement strand
TATTAACCTAAATTTATATGTATTAACCTAAATTTATATGTATTAACCTAAATTTATATGTATTAACCTAAATTTATATGTCAACCTAGGTTATATATCATATCCCCATATAAAATCAACCCAAATATTTATCATCTACTATGCCATCACACATACATCTCCTCCAATAAAATTCTTAAGTCTCGTATATTATACCCAAATTGACCTCACATTCATCAACTAACTAGTAAATCATTTTAAATATTCAACTTCACTCATCAACTACAGTGTTCATATTCCCCATACCCCACCTACAACATCAATTAAACGCGTCTACCCGCAACACATCAAACACCTGGTCAAGAGTCAGATATAACAACGTAGACCCCCCCCCCCCCCCCCGCTAGCGTAGCTTAACTAAAGCATAACACTGAAGATGTTAAAATGAGCCCTAAAAGCTCCGCAAGCACAAAGGTTTGGTCCTAGCTTTACTGTCAGCTTTGCCTAAACTTACACATGCAAGTCTCCGCGCCCCCGTGCGAATGCCCTTATTTTCCTGCCCGGAAACAAGGAGCTGGTATCAGGCACACCCTATAGCCCAAAACACCTTGTTAAACCACCCCCCTACGGGACCCCAGCAGTGATAAACATTAAGCAATAAGTATAAACTTGACTTAGTTACAGCCAACAGAGCCGGTAAAACTCGTGCCAGCCACCGCGGTTATACGAGCGACTCAAGTTGACAACACTCGGCGTAAAGCGTGGTTAAGGAACAACCTATAGAGCCAAACCACTACTAAGCCGTTATACGCATTCGAAGAAGTGAAGCCCCACCACGAAAGTAGCTCTAACTACCCCGACCCCACGAAAGCCATTAAACAAACTGGGATTAGATACCCCACTATGTCTGGCCCTAAACAAAAATGGAGTGCTACACAACCATTCGCCAGGGAACTACAAGCATTAGCTTAAAACCCAAAGGACTTGGCGGTGCTTCACACCCCCCTAGAGGAGCCTGTTCTAAAACCGATAACCCTCGTTCAACCTCACCCCCTCTGGTTTTACCCGCCTATATACCGCCGCCGTCAGCTTACCCTGTGAAGGACTCATAGTGAGCAAAACTAGTATAACCCAAAACGTCAGGTCGAGGTGTAGCGCATGAGGTGGGAAGAAATGGGCTACATTTTCTCTAACGAGAAAACACGAATAATAAGCTGAAATCTTTATTTGAAGGAGGATTTAGCAGTAAGTAGGGATAGAACCCCCCACTGAAACCGGCCCTGAAGCACGCACACACCGCCCGTCACTCTCCCCAAACCGTACAACCCTTTAACTAAAGTGACCCACGGGCTAAGGGGAGGCAAGTCGTAACATGGTAAGCATACCGGAAGGTGTGCTTGGACAAACCAGACTGTGGCAAAATAGTAAAGCATCTCCCTTACACCGAGAAAACGTCTGTGCAAACCAGACCTGTCTGAAGCCTTCAAGCTAGCTCCCCCGCCACCCAACAACAAATTGCAATACCACCAACTACTTAAAACCCACAAACAAACCATTTTTCCGCCTAAGTACGGGAGACAGAAAAGGATCAAGAAGCAACAGACAAAGTACCGCAAGGGAAAGCTGAAAGAGAAATGAAATAAATCCCACAAGCTAACAATAGCAGAGACTTCCCCTCGTACCTTTTGCATCATGATTTAACAAGAAAACCTCAAGCAAAGAGCCCTATAGTTTGAGACCCCGAAACTAAAGCGAGCTACTTCAAGACAGCCTACCTCAGGGCCAACCCTTCTCTGTGGCAAAAGAGTGGGAAGATCTTCAAGTAGAGGTGACAAGCCTACCGAGCCTAGTTATAGCTGGTTGCCCGAGAAACGAATAGAAGTTCAGCCCTTTGCCCTCCCCTTCATCCAACTGGCATACCCAACAAGACACAGGAGACACTAAAGGAGTAAATCAAAGGAGGTACAGCTCCTTTGAAAAAGACACAACTTATCTAAGAGGTCAAAGATCATATTAACCAAGGGCACTTAACTCAGTGGGCTTAAAAGCAGCCACCTAAACAGAAAGCGTTACAACTCAACTAAACCCCCGCCCATTTATTCTGATACACCATCTCCCACCCTTAACACCTATCGGACCCTCCCATGCACCCATGGGTGAGACTATGTTAATATGAGTAACAAGAGGGCACGCCCCTCTCCTAGCACCCGTGTATGTCGGAGCAGACAAGCCACCGATAATTAACGTCCTCACACAAAGAGAGTCTCGCATAATACACTATCTGCAAGAAAATCATGCACCAAAAACCGTTACCCCTACACCGGAGTGCACACAGGAAAGACTAAAAGAAAGAGAAGGAACTCGGCAAACACACAAGCCTCGCCTGTTTACCAAAAACATCGCCTCTTGCCCAAAACATAGGAGGTCCTGCCTGCCCTGTGACACCCAGTTTAACGGCCGCGGTATTTTGACCGTGCGAAGGTAGCGTAATCACTTGTCTCTTAAATGGAGACCTGTATGAATGGCAACACGAAGGCTTAACTGTCTCCTCTTTCCAGTCAGTGAAATTGATCTCCCCGTGCAGAAGCGGGAATAAAAACATAAGACGAGAAGACCCTATGGAGCTTAAGACTCCCTCTGACTTATGCAACACCCCTTAATAACAGGACCAAGCTAATAAGCTACAGAAACTGTCTTTGGTTGGGGCGACCCCGGGGAACAAAAACCCCCCATGAGGAATAAGAGTACTCTCCTTAAACCCAGAGCCACCCCTCTAAGTAACAAAACATTTGACCAACCTGATCCGGTGTACACCGATCAACGAACCGAGTTACCCTAGGGATAACAGCGCAATCCTCTCTAAGAGCCCCTATCGACGAGAAGGTTTACGACCTCGATGTTGGATCAGGACACCCTAGTGGTGCAGCCGCTATTGAGGGTTCGTTTGTTCAACGATTAAAGTCCTACGTGATCTGAGTTCAGACCGGAGAAATCCAGGTCAGTTTCTATCTATGAATTGTTCTCTCCCAGTACGAAAGGACCGAAGAGAAGAGACCCCTGCCCAAACGCACGCCTCACCCCCACCCAATGAAATCAACTAAACTGGTTGAAAGGGCATACCCTGCCAGCCAAAAATAATGGCGCGTCGGAATGGCAGAGCCCGGAAATTGCAAAAGACCTAAACCCTTTCAACGGGGGTTCAAATCCCTCCTCTGACTATGATAAATCTACTTCTATCCCACATCATCAACCCCCTTCTATTAATCATCCCAATTCTCCTGGCAGTAGCTTTCCTAACCCTGTTAGAACGAAAAGTACTAGGCTACATACAACTGCGCAAAGGCCCGAACATTGTAGGACCTTTTGGCCTTCTACAACCAATTGCAGACGGTGTAAAACTTTTTATTAAAGAACCCATTCGACCCTCCACCTCCTCCCCCCTACTATTTACACTAGCACCAATACTTGCTCTAACCTTAGCCCTGACACTATGGGCCCCGCTCCCCCTTCCCCATGCAACCCTTGACCTAAATCTGGGGGTTCTCTTTATACTTGCCCTCTCAAGCCTGGCTGTCTACTCTATTCTCGGATCAGGTTGGGCCTCTAATTCAAAATACGCTCTTATCGGAGCCCTACGAGCCGTTGCCCAAACCATCTCATACGAAGTAAGCCTAGGCCTTATTCTTCTATGCATCATTATTCTATCTGGGGGTTTTACCCTCCAAACCTTTAACACAACACAAGAAACCATGTGACTCCTCCTTCCAACATGACCTTTAGCCACAATATGGTACATCTCAACCCTCGCAGAAACCAACCGGGCCCCTTTCGACCTAACCGAAGGCGAATCTGAACTCGTATCCGGCTTTAATGTGGAGTATGCAGGGGGCCCATTCGCACTCTTTTTCCTAGCCGAATACTCAAATATCCTACTAATAAACACACTATCAACCATTATATTCTTTGGCGCCTCCCACCTGCCTTCTCTCCCAGAGCTTACCACCCTAAACCTAATAACCAAAGCCGCTATTCTTGCAGGTCTCTTCTTATGAGTACGAGCCTCATACCCACGCTTTCGCTATGACCAACTTATGCACTTAATCTGAAAAAATTTCCTGCCCATCACACTAGCCCTAATTATCTGACACCTCGCACTCCCAACCGCAATAACAGGACTCCCCCCACACCTAGCCTAGGAGCTGTGCCTGAATAAAGGACCACTTTGATAGAGTGAAACATGAGGGTGAAACCCCCTCCAACTCCTTAGAAAAAGGGGGTTCGAACCCATGCCAGAGAGATCAAAACTCTCAGTGCTCCCACTACACCACTTTCTAGTAAAGTCAGCTAAACAAGCTTTTGGGCCCATACCCCAAATATGTTGGTTAAAACCCCTCCTCTACTAATGAACCCTTTCATCCTAATAGCCCTAATCCTCACACTAGGGCTGGGCACTACTATTACTTTTGCAAGTACTCACTGGCTACTAGCATGAATAGGCTTGGAAATCAACACAATAGCAATTCTTCCCCTTATAACCCAACAACATCACCCCCGCGCAGTAGAAGCAACAACAAAATACTTCCTTACCCAGGCTACCGCCGCAGCAATAATCCTGTTCGCCAGCACAACAAACGCTTTCCTCTCAGGGGAGTGAGAAATTCAACACATAACACACCCCCTCCCAGCAACTACCACAACCATAGCCCTAGCCCTAAAACTTGGCCTAGCCCCCTTACACTTTTGACTCCCAGAAGTACTTCAAGGTCTAACCCTCACAACAGGCCTAATCTTATCCACATGACAAAAACTAGCCCCCTTTACCCTAATCCTCCAAACCCCTTCAACAAACTCTAATCTTATAATTATTCTAGGTCTACTCTCAACCCTCGTAGGGGGTTGAGGGGGCCTAAATCAAACACAACTACGAAAAATCTTAGCATATTCATCCATCGCACACCTCGGCTGAATAATTCTAATCCTCCAATTTAACACCCGTCTCACCATTCTTGCCCTACTCACATACTTTGTAATAACCTTCTCTGCCTTCATACTCCTAAAAATTAACAACACCACAAATATTCAATCCCTCTCAACAGCCTGAGCCAAAACCCCAGCCCTCACAGCACTAGCTCCCCTTATTATACTATCCCTAGGAGGCCTCCCACCCCTAACCGGCTTCTCCCCAAAATGATTGATTCTGCAAGAGCTCACAAAACAAGAACTCCCAACCACAGCTACCCTAGCCGCACTCACTGCCCTCCTCAGTCTTTACTTCTACCTCCGAATCTGTTACGCCTTAACACTCACTATCTCCCCTAACACCCCTACAAACCTCACACCTTGACGACTCCTCACCCATCAACCATCCCTCCCCATCGCAACTTCCACCACCATAACCATCATACTGCTCCCACTCACCCCTACCGCCCTGGCCCTCCTCACAACCTAGGAGTTTAGGATAACCAAACCAAGGGCCTTCAAAGCCCTAAACGGGGGTGTAAAGCCCCCAACCCCTGATTAAACTTGCGGGCTTCTAACCCACATCTCCTGCATGCAAAACAGACACTTTAATTAAGCTAAAGCCTACTAGATGAGAAGGCCTCGATCCTACAAATTCTTAGTTAACAGCTAAGCGCCCCACCCCACGAGCATTCATCTACCTTTCCCCCGCCTGCCGGCAGAAAAGGCGGGGGAAAGCCCCGGTAGGGGTAAGCCTACCTCTCCAGATTTGCAATCTGTTATGTAACACCCCGGGGCTTGATGGAGGAAGGATTTAAACCTACATTCATGGGATTACAACCCACCGCCTGACACTCGGCCACCCCACCTGTGGCAATCACACGCTGATTCTTTTCAACCAACCACAAAGACATTGGTACCCTTTACCTCGTATTTGGTGCCTGAGCCGGCATGGTCGGCACAGCCCTAAGCCTCCTCATCCGAGCTGAGCTAAGCCAGCCAGGGGCCCTCTTAGGAGACGACCAAATCTACAACGTAATCGTTACAGCACACGCCTTCGTCATGATCTTCTTCATAGTAATACCCATCATAATTGGCGGCTTCGGCAATTGACTTATCCCCTTAATAATCGGTGCCCCTGACATGGCCTTCCCCCGAATAAACAACATAAGCTTCTGGTTACTCCCCCCTTCCTTCCTTCTCCTGCTAGCCTCCTCTGGGGTAGAAGCTGGTGCCGGAACTGGTTGAACTGTCTACCCTCCCCTAGCAGGAAACTTAGCTCATGCAGGAGCATCCGTAGACCTAACAATCTTTTCACTCCATCTTGCAGGCGTCTCCTCAATTTTAGGAGCAATTAACTTTATCACCACTATTATTAACATAAAACCCCCAGCAATCTCACAATACCAGACCCCGTTGTTCGTGTGAGCTTTACTAATCACCGCTGTCCTCCTACTACTGTCCCTCCCCGTTCTTGCAGCCGGTATCACAATGCTTCTAACAGATCGAAACCTTAACACAACTTTCTTTGACCCTGCTGGAGGAGGCGACCCCATTCTATACCAACACCTCTTCTGATTCTTCGGACACCCCGAAGTATACATTCTTATTTTACCAGGCTTTGGCATGATCTCCCACATTGTTGCCTACTACTCCGGCAAAAAAGAACCCTTTGGGTATATAGGCATAGTTTGGGCAATAATGGCTATTGGCCTTCTTGGCTTCATTGTCTGAGCCCACCACATATTTACGGTCGGGATAGACGTAGACACCCGCGCATACTTCACCTCAGCTACAATAATTATTGCAATCCCAACAGGTGTAAAAGTTTTTAGCTGACTAGCCACACTACACGGAGGATCCATTAAATGAGAAACCCCGTTACTATGGGCCCTTGGCTTCATCTTCCTTTTTACAGTGGGCGGCCTCACCGGCATTGTATTAGCCAACTCATCCCTTGACATCATTCTCCACGACACCTACTACGTGGTCGCACATTTCCACTACGTCCTCTCAATAGGTGCCGTTTTTGCTATTATAGCTGCATTCGTACACTGATTCCCACTATTTTCTGGGTACACCCTTCATGACACTTGAACCAAAATTCACTTCGGGGTTATATTTGTAGGGGTAAACTTAACATTCTTCCCACAACACTTCTTAGGCCTCGCAGGCATGCCCCGCCGATACTCAGACTACCCCGACGCCTACACCCTTTGAAACACAGTATCCTCCATCGGCTCCCTTATCTCCCTAATCGCCGTCATTATATTCTTGTTTATTCTCTGAGAAGCCTTTGCTGCAAAACGAGAAGTGTTATCTATCGAAATAACCTCAACAAACGCAGAATGACTACATGGCTGCCCCCCACCCTACCACACCTTTGAAGAACCTGCCTTTGTACAAGTACGAGGAAGGAAGGAATTGAACCCCCATACACTAGTTTCAAGCCAGCTACATAACCACTCTGCCACCTCCTTATAAGATACTAGTAAAAACATAACACTGCCTTGTCAAGACAGAATTGCGGGTTAAACCCCCACGTACCTTAAGCTAAGCTAGAATGGCACATCCCTCACAACTAGGATTCCAAGACGCGGCCTCCCCCTTAATAGAAGAACTTCTTCACTTTCACGACCACACTTTAATAATTGTCTTCTTAATCAGCACTCTAGTCCTCTACATCATCATTGCCATGGTTTCAACAGATCTTACCAACAAGTTCATCCTTGACTCTCAAGAAATTGAAATTATTTGAACTATTCTCCCAGCAATTATCCTCATTCTTATTGCCCTTCCCTCCCTACGGATTCTATATCTCATAGACGAAATCAATGACCCCCACCTCACAATCAAAGCCATGGGACACCAGTGATACTGAAGCTACGAATACACGGACTACGAAAGCCTAGGGTTTGACTCTTATATAATTCCTACCACAGATCTTACCCCCGGCCAATTCCGCCTCTTAGAAGCCGACCATCGCATAGTAGTTCCTATAGAATCCCCCATTCGAATCCTAATTTCCGCAGAAGATGTCCTCCACTCCTGAGCCGTCCCATCCCTCGGCGTAAAAATAGACGCAGTCCCAGGACGACTAAACCAAACCACCTTCATCGCCTCACACCCCGGTATCTTCTACGGCCAATGCTCCGAAATTTGCGGAGCCAACCACAGCTTTATACCAATCGTCGTTGAAGCCGTGCCCCTCGAACACTTTGAAAACTGATCCTCCCTCATCCTTGAAGACGCCTCACTATGAAGCTAAGTGGGACAGCGTTAGCCTTTTAAGCTAAAAACTGGTGGCCCCAACCACCCATAGTGATATGCCTCAGCTCAACCCAGCCCCATGACTAATAATCCTTACATTCTCCTGATTGGTTTTTCTGACTATCCTTCCCCCCAAAATTGCCGCCCACTCGTTTCCCAATACCCCCATTGTAGAAAATACAAAAACCTTTAAAACAAACCCTTGAACCTGACCATGACATTAAGCCTATTCGATCAATTTATAAGCCCTACGCTCCTGGGCATCCCTTTAATCATTGTTGCCCTGTCTCTTCCATGAGTATTACTTCCCAACCCACAAACACGCTGACTAAATAATCGCCTATTAACCCTACAAAACTGATTTCTCAACCAATTCACGCAACAGCTTCTCCTTCCACTAAACCCAAGTGGCCATAAATGAGCTTTAATCCTTGCCTCCTTGATAATCTTTCTAATTACAACCAACATGCTGGGACTTCTTCCCTACACATTCACACCTACAACCCAGCTCTCTATAAACATAGGATTTGCCATACCCCTTTGACTAGCCACAGTGATTATTGGCATACGCAACCAACCCACCCATTCTCTAGGACACCTTCTACCTGAAGGCACCCCCACCCCCCTTATCCCTGTCCTCATCGTAATCGAAACAATCAGCCTCTTTATCCGACCACTCGCCCTGGCCGTACGGCTCACTGCAAACCTAACAGCAGGCCACCTCTTAATTCAACTAATCGCTACCGCCGTTTTTGTCCTCCTACCCCTAATGCCCGCTGTCGCCCTTATAACTTCTATCCTCTTACTACTTTTAACCCTTTTAGAAATTGCCGTTGCAATAATTCAAGCCTATGTATTTGTCCTCTTACTAAGCCTCTACCTACAAGAAAACATCTAATGGCCCACCAAACTCACGCATACCACATAGTTGACCCTAGCCCCTGGCCCCTGACAGGAGCAACTGCTGCCCTCTTAATAACCTCTGGTCTCGCAATCTGATTTCACTTTCATTCCACCCTTCTAATAACCCTTGGCTTAATCCTACTTCTTCTCACCATACTTCAATGATGACGTGATATCGTACGAGAAGGCACCTTTCAAGGCCACCACACCCCGCCCGTCCAGAAAGGCTTACGATTTGGTATAATCTTATTTATTACCTCAGAAGTATTCTTCTTCCTCGGATTCTTCTGAGCTTTCTACCACTCAAGCCTAGCCCCCACCCCAGAACTAGGAGGCTATTGACCCCCCTCAGGTGTCACCCCCCTCGACCCATTTGAAGTCCCCCTACTGAACACAGCCGTCCTCCTAGCCTCTGGCGTAACTGTCACATGAGCCCACCACAGCATTATAGAAAATGAACGAAAACAAGCAATTCAATCCCTAACCCTAACAATCATCTTGGGTTTCTACTTTACACTCCTCCAAGCCCTCGAATACTACGAAGCCCCTTTCACAATTGCTGACGGTGTGTACGGCTCAACATTCTTCGTTGCCACAGGGTTCCACGGATTACACGTAATTATCGGATCAACCTTCCTCCTTGTCTGCCTCCTACGACAAGTAAAATACCACTTTACATCTGGACACCATTTCGGATTCGAAGCCGCTGCCTGATACTGACACTTCGTAGACGTCGTCTGGTTATTCCTATATATCTCCATCTACTGATGAGGCTCATGTCTTTCTAGTATCCTAAGTATGCGTGGCTTCCAACCACCTGGTCTTGGTTAAAACCCAAGGAAAGATAATGAATCTAATCCTAATAATTTTAACTATTACTTCTCTTCTGTCTGCCCTACTCGCAACAGTCTCCTTCTGACTTCCTCTAATAAAACCGGATTACGAAAAACTATCCCCATATGAATGCGGCTTTGACCCCCTCGGATCAGCCCGCCTGCCTTTCTCCTTACGCTTCTTCCTGGTCGCAATTCTCTTTCTCCTTTTCGACCTTGAAATCGCCCTCTTACTACCCCTCCCCTGAGCAGACCAACTGCTCTCGCCCCTCAACACATTTATTTGAGCAGCCACTGTTCTCCTAATGCTTACCCTCGGCCTAACCTATGAGTGAAACCAGGGTGGCCTAGAGTGAGCCGAGTAGGTTATTAATCTAACTAAGATACTTGATTTCGGCTCAAATACTTATGGTTCAAGTCCATAATAGCCTAATGACCCCCACACACTTTACGCTCTCCTCAGCCTTCTTACTAGGCCTTACAGGCCTGGCACTCCATCGAACTCACCTACTATCTGCACTCCTCTGCTTAGAAGGGATAATACTCTCCCTCTTCATTGCCCTAGCACTGTGGTCCCTACAACTTAATGCAACCGCATACACAACAGCACCTCTTATACTCCTAGCTTTTTCTGCATGCGAAGCCAGCGCCGGCTTAGCCCTCCTGGTAGCCACAGCCCGAACCCATGGAACAGACCACCTACAAAGCTTAAACCTCCTACAATGTTAGTAATCCTCACCCCAACCCTCATGCTCTTCCCAACAGCACTACTAGCCTCCTCTAAACACCTTTGACCCGCCTCCCTGGGCCACAGCCTAGTAATTGCCCTACTCAGCCTAACCTGATTAAATAACACAACAGAACTAGGCTGATCCACCCTCAACCCCTCACTAGGAACAGACCCCCTCTCCTCCCCCCTGTTAATTCTGTCATGCTGGCTTCTCCCACTAATAATCCTAGCCAGCCAAAGCCACATATCTGGTGAACCATTAATTCGCCAACGAACCTACATTATGCTTCTAACCTCCCTCCAACTATCTCTTATCCTCGCTTTTAGCGCCACTGAAATCATCCTCTTTTACATTATATTTGAAACCACCCTTATCCCCACCCTGCTTGTCATTACACGATGAGGTAATCAAGCAGAGCGCCTAAATGCCGGAACCTACTTCCTATTCTACACCCTTGCCGGGTCCCTCCCTCTCCTCGTAGCTCTTCTACTCCTCCAAAACTGTGCAGGCACCCTATCTCTTCTAACCCTTCAATTCACCCAACCCTTACACCTCTCCTCTATCAGCGATAAAATTTGATGGGTTGGCTGTCTTATCGCCTTCTTAGTTAAGATACCCCTCTACGGAATCCACCTCTGGCTGCCCAAAGCACACGTTGAAGCCCCCATCGCCGGCTCAATAGTCCTAGCAGCTGTCCTGCTTAAACTCGGGGGCTACGGAATAATACGAATCACTACAATACTAAACCCCCTATCAAAAGAAATAGCATATCCCTTTATCGCCCTAGCCCTTTGAGGTGTAATTATAACAGGCACCATCTGCCTACGACAAACAGACCTAAAAGCACTAATTGCTTACTCCTCAGTCAGCCATATGGGTTTGGTCGCAGGGGGCATCCTGATCCAAACCCCATGAGGCTTTACAGGAGCCCTAACATTAATAATCGCACACGGCTTAGCATCCTCCGCCCTCTTCTGCCTGGCAAACACAAACTACGAACGAACCCATAGCCGCACCTTACTGCTTGCACGTGGCCTCCAAGGCTTACTCCCCCTAATAGCAACCTGATGATTCATTGCCAGCCTTGCCAACCTAGCCTTACCCCCTCTACCCAACCTCATGGGAGAGATTATAATCATCACCTCTATATATAATTGATCCATATGAACTCTCCTTTGTACGGGAACTGGAGTACTAGTTACAGCCAGCTACTCCTTATACATACTCCTAATAACCCAACGCGGCCCTACCCCCACCCACCTCCTCACCCTCAACCCCTCTCACACCCGAGAACACATCCTAATAGCCCTCCACCTTCTCCCCCTCATTCTCCTTACT
>JAODUH010002454.1:0-12014 GCA_027564835.1 Typhlichthys subterraneus | reverse complement strand
ATAAAAAAATACACACTTGAACCTTATAACAGACATCAGAATCACAATCACATCACACACACACACACATAGGGTCTCTCAGAAACACACACACACGCTCTCTCTCGTACACACAAACAGAAACACACACTCTCTGTCACACAGACACACAAACACCGTACAGAATACTTCCTGCCCTTCCAAGTTTTAGTCCTCGAAGCAATTAATGTATTTCCTCTCGCTGGAGAGAGACTCGTCCTCAGTAGGCCAGCGTTTAAATTGAGCATGAATTTGTGGCTTTATGGCGTGAGAGTGCTTTGGTTTATGTAATGACAGACATTCCATGTTTGGTACATACATTGGCTAAAAAAGCAGCCAGCGGGTCGGTCAACAGAAATGTTTTATTTATTCAGTTAGGGATGTATAATGTATACATGCATACATATCGGTACATATATAATGTTAAATGTAATAACATTTTTTTTATGATTAATGATAAAAATGTATACATAAACAGCCATTTCTAGCCGTGACCAAAGTTACATAGCCGGTAGTCAAGGTAAGAGTTTAGCTCCAGTAAGTTACACTCACTGCAAACACTGTAAACGTGTAATAATCTCTGTGCCATCTCTGGTGGCGGTGCGGTCGCTGTATCAAACACTGTAAACGTGTAATAATCTCTGTGCCATCTCTGGTGGCGGTGCGGTCGCTGTATCCCTCGGTGTCTGCTTCACAACAAAGCCTCAGTAGTACCAGCTTTTATTGACAGCAGGACCCACAGGGCGCTATAGCCTACCTTGAGATGTCAGAGCAGCGGAGACGCCGCTGGCATTGATCTCTGGGTGATCATCGCCCGTTCCTCTGGGTGCCGGCCCGGCCGTCGTCTGACTGAAGAACTTTTAAGAGACCTACCTGCCCCTCCCTGGCTCTAGACCAGTGGTTTTCAAAGTAATCCCCTTTGGGGCTCTCAGGGGGGCCTTAGCAAATTGGAGGGATTATGGAGAAAAAAAAAGGAAAAAAAAGAAAGAAAAATATATATATACATACTGTAATTAAAAATTATTCTAGATAAGTATTAATTATAAAACAGAATTCAGAAAAATATACAGCATATCTTATTTACCGTGCCCCTTTCTAATTGCTTGGCAGGAAAACAAATGAATCACTATTGTCAGTGTTGATCTGGTAACTGCATGCGCTCATGTTGTTAGACTCAACTGAAACATTGCATATTAAACTCTAGAAAATAAAACAGGCATGTTGAATCCAATAGAATGATCAAATATTTGACTTACAAAAGTACTTTTTATTGCATTAAATAAAAGTAAGGAAGTGGGAAAGGGTTTTTAAAAACATCTCACAAAAGGGGGGGCTCAAGCCAGAAGCTAATACTATTTGCGGGACCTTGGCGTGCAAACGTTTGAGAACCCCTGCCCTCTCCACTCATCAGCTGCAGCAGCATGCATCGTTAATGATGCGTCGCAGAGCCCTCTGGTCTCTTCTGTTTCCGAGCCCGTGTTTGCTGAGGACAACAAAGCCCGACGTGCGGGGAAGGGCTACCCCATCCCCCTGCCAGTAAGTGTGCAAGACTTAGTCTGACTCAAAATAACAAAATAAATATATGTTATTAAAAATATACGCATACACATTAAATAGGACTAAATTCTTGTTGTCCTTGTTCTAAGTTCTAAGAACATTAGCAACTATCTCCTGGTATGTACAGTAACATGTTGTAGAATAACATAATTTTTATATAACATAATTAACCAATGATTGACGTCATCAATAGAATGTTGGTTGCTACGACGACTGGTCTCATCTACTATTGACAAATAGTAGATATTAGTCTCATCTACTATAGACAATGTTTGTAAGTCGCTTTGGATACAGCTAAATGCTGTATAAAGTTATATGACTTTGATTTAACTTTGCTTAACATTTTTACATTTGTGTAATTGGTTGTGGCGCTATATAACACATTTTACTAACATTGAAAGGCTGTGAACATCCTTTTATGCAGTGAGTAGGACCTAGAAATTGGGATATTTGGTACATGTTCCCCATCCCCTCGCTATACATCATGGAACACGTTTGCCTCAATTAACCATTGTGTGCACAATATATTTATATACCAGTTTGAATTTGGTGAAAAAAAAAAGATTTAAAACACAAAATGTTAGTATTTGTATGCAAAAGTATTGTTAAAGAAACTGACACGATTATTGTATTATTTCTTTATATGTTGAATATTACTTCAGCAAATACATAGTATTTCTTTACAAATATTGTAAGAATATGAAAACACATGAACTAATTTACATTTAATAAATATGATTGTAAATGCATAAAACAATTACACACACCGCAGTTGAGGTCAAACAAACAAAATAAAACATTGTAACATCTTATCATTTGTTCTTATATAAAATCTGTACAGTAATAATTTTTTTTTTTTTTACGTGATCATTTCTCTACAAAAATAATCTTGCTAACTTTATGAGGCGGGTTAATTATAGAGAAATAAATTGGGTGAGGGAGGTTTGTTTCGCAAAGCTACTCCTAAAGGTAATTTAGTTTCCCCACACCTTTGATTCTCTTGACATCACAGCGTGTCCTATAACCAGGTTGCGGGTCCAACTCGTTAGCTCATACTGTACTTGACACTTGTTAGAACTGTCTTCCATCCATCCAAGGAACCCAAAGGCAAAATGTGCTTTCTGTAAATGGGAGTTCTTCCTCACACTCTAATCCTCTCTGCCCACAGTAGTTCCATATCATCCCCCCCTCCCCCCCCAATTAAGGTTAAGATTAGCGCTCCACCTCATGCTACAGTACTGTATGTGGTTACAGGCAAGGTCTTAACTCAAGTGTCTCCAATTGGACACAGAAGTAGTCTTAAAAGAAGTCGTCTCACCTTGTAGGAAAGTATATCCTACATTCGTTTTCGGTGAATGCTAGGTGATACTATACTACTAAATACAAATATAGGTAGAGGGAGACTAATTCAGTTGATATTTCTGAGGTTTTTAAAAGCAGAAACAGTAAAAAGAATAGTGGAATTAACTTAATATCCTAATAAATATTTCCCAGTAGAAAGCAAATGGTACAGTATACTAATCTAAATTGATGCAACAGAAATGAAAAACAAAATAGATTTGTTCCCATATCACCTTAGCATGCTTCATTAAAATATAAATGGCTTCATTTATACAATTAAATATGTGTTAACTACAATTTAAACAGAACATCTGTCAAAATTGTCACAATCAGTAAATTCACATTTTAACAAGTTGTAGGGCAGGTGATTTAGTAATAATGGACCTCCTATTGCTTTATATCACTACTTCTTTCCTGCTTTCTACTGCATCATAACACATTTGTGAGCGTGTGTTTTGTTGTAAGAATATTTTTTTTGTACTGTATTATTTATTTGCAGCTAAATGATGAGCAATGGTATAATATCTTATCAAGAGCTACTAATGCTCTACTCCCTCTGTGTTGTAAGTAAAAGATTATTTTCCAATGTCTGAAAGTCGTCAATCAAGCATTTACATGTGTCAGAATTTGCATACAATATACTGCAGGGCTTTACAGTCTCCTGAACAGGGCAACCATCCATGTAGCTTGATAGCATCTGTGCTCCGGTTCTCTTGGTACTCCATAGCATTCTAATGAGCTAGCAGAGGGCGTAGATGGGTGCAACCAGAGACATGGAAACAGAGAGTTACTCCAACGGATGGTCAAAATTTTCAGCGGTCACATGGAGATGACGGCAAAAAAATTCCAGGAAGTTGGCAATTTGAATCGACATATACAGATATGTAACTTCATTTTTATGTAATTAGTAGTCAATGCACCAATTTACATTAACAATATAATTTAAAGGGTACTTTTAGTGTTTAGGCTAACTTCCCAGAACTATGTTGAGGGTACACGATCCGCCATTGCTGTGAAATAACAGTCCATTGGAGTGAACGGAGATGATGCAACTCTCTTTTTACATGGCTCTGGGTGCAACTACAGAGCGGGTCAGGATATTAGCCTAAATGTGTCACCATCCAATATCAGCCTTTAGCTAGGCTGGGCACATTATGCATTCAAGAAGTCAACCTTCTATCTGATGGAACACCCTCACATGGCGTGTCCCCAAAAAGCGCTGTTCCATTTCTCTTAACCTGCTGCTCTCTGCCGCACTTCCTGCCACGCTCTCGAAATCCTCACACAAAGCTACTGTATCTCATTATGTGTAATGTGATGAGATTTGGGAATCACTTGCAGTCTTGCACTAAGGTACAGAAGGCCTTAGTTATTAAGTCTAATACTTCCAAGCACAGCACATTCTGCAAACCACTGTGTAGGATGAAATAGAATTAGAAGCTTTAGAATAGACACTATGTTTAAAGCAAATAACAAAACCCAACCTTGCCTTTTCATCTCCGTGTTCATTTGTTAAAGACAACATATTAATAACATATTCAGTAGAAAATGTGTATTGTGCCATAATCAGCTTTCCAAGAGAAAACGGAACAAAATAAAGTGATCCTATATTCATACAGTATTTTATAACAGTATTCCTGTTAAAAATGTACATTTGTTATTAAAATTTATAACATAGACATTCATGATTTATAAAAAGTGTATTTAATGGTAATAATACTTCATAAAAGTATATTATTATGAATAAATAATACACTACTGCTGTTATAGCATTATAGAACAGCAAACCAACCTTGAATACCTTAGCAAAATCAAAACAATTGTTGATATTTTTTCCTCGTTAAGTCATGCTTGGTTTCCTTCTGGAATATGTATTTGACTTATAAATAAATGTTTTCAAATATGATTCACTGGACATGGGTCAAAAAATTGAACTAAACAGAAGCCTGTACACAGTTTTTCTGGTTTTCCCCACAGAGCACAGTATGTGTCAGCAATGTCCGACATGCACAGGTATAAAGCTTAAAACCATTGTGTCCCAAATGGAGAAAAAAATCCATGAGAAGGCTATATAGTCCAGTGATCAGATGCTGATGTACGAAGGGGGTTCTTTTGAGAATGTGACATGTGCGTGAGGTTTCACACATCCTTGGAGGAGAGGAAGGAGAAAGCCATTAATTGTACCCATTTTGGTAAAGAGATGATCTTGAGCTTGTAGAGTATAGTTGTAGAAACAGAACAGGCACAAACAGTATGATAACAATTGTATCAGTGTTGTTGGGTGAACACCTCATCAGAGTAAACACAGAACAAAACTCTTTTTTATTAAAAATGGCAACCTAGTTTAATTAAGTAGGTTGGAGTTATGAGGTATTCACTCAACAACAATATAGAAATGAGTCTGTAGCACGACTGAATCGTGTGCATGCACCGCGTAAGCTTTCACTTATTTGAAAAAGTATATCCTTAAGACAGTTAGCGCCGACGTTTTCTATCACATTCTTTAGAGAACTGTTAGTGCAATGCATTATTTATCTACTTGAATAAACACTAGAAAGTTAATGTGTTATGCTGAGGTCATTTGAACAGAGGACAGCAAATAGGAAACAACAAAGACCTATGCAGGCCATAGCATTAAAGACCATGCAAAGGCTAGCACACAGTCAAGATATACAGTATTGTAACATAAGACAGAGAGCTCAGGAGAACATTGGGTTATAGTGTTGTTACTGGGAAAGAAAGATATTTCTCAAAATAATCCACCATACTTGGGTTGCATTATCCGTCGATCAAGCCCTCACTGAACCCATTTAACTCCTGAGGAACATAAGGGGCATGGGTTGGGGACTGCACGCCAACACACAACAATGCATGGCCTGAGACACCACAGGCGTCACAGCCGCGTGGAAACCAAAGAGAGTGTTTACCGATGGGCCGGGTGTTCAACTCCGTGTCCAGAATCTCCGAAGAAGTCGCCAGGTCCCGCTGTGAATCGGACGTGCTCTCGGCTGGACTCACAGCCGGACTTCTCATTTCTTGTTCCTTCTCGTTCTGCATCTGCGCATAGACGTTGAGGCCTGGGATCTTCCTTGAGGAAAGATTTACAATGAGGCAAAGGACAAAGATGAAGGCTAAAAACCAGAGGTCTTCAAGGTTTTTCGGGCCAAGGACCCCTTGGATGATAGAAACACGGCACATATGATACAAAAACATTTAGTCATGCCAACAGTAATGTGTTGGGCAGCCTATAGCGCCATGTATAAAAGTAGGCCACTAACTTATCCATTAAAATAATGATTGACAGATGTATGTATTTGTAGGTTGTATTTATGTTAATGTATATTTTCTGACATTTCTGTCATTTTTTGAAGAATATAAGTTTGGGATCAAATCATTTAGAGGACCCCTATGAGTCCCGGACTCCTTGTTGAAGACCTCTGCTAAAACTATTAATGAAGACAATTGCGCCAACCATCACATGACACTGTCTATTAATTAATGAATTAGGTAATCAATTGTAATGCATATTTAATGTAATATTAGTATGTGAATGAGGGTGTGTCCATCTTTGGCAGGTATGCAGGTATTTGGCAGGTGTTTAAAGTTCTAACTTTCTTGTCTATCACCACTTAAGTAAACCTTGATGACCCTTATTGCCCTTTACATTGGAGCTGCACTTTGGTAAAAGGAAATAATTTAACATTTCAGAAAGGTCAACTGGCCATGCTCAAAGGGCTAAATATTGATAGTGCCTGAAGACTTACTGACATTTATATGGCAAAGAACGCCCCACCTAAAGAATCCTAACAGGATCCTGGCAGGCCTACGAGAAAAGGCCAGCAGGCTGCAAGCAGACATTTGACAGGTGTGGATCAAACCTCTCTGTTTTAAGCCTTGCTCGCAGTTTTGTTTACAGAGCTGCCAGGACTTTCCCCCCACATGGTTAGAGGCCTTTCACCGTGATGAGTGTGATGGCTTCTTAGACAGTCTGGGAGCCATGTAAAGAGAGAGTTGCGTCATCTCTGTTCACTTCAATGAACTGTTTTTTTCACAGCAATTGCGGATCGTGGAGCCTCAAAATAGTTCCCGTAAGTTAGACTAAATACTAAAAGTACCCTATACATTGTATATATATAAAAAACAAAAACATACATATAAAATACCCTATAAATGATAATGTAAATATAAATCTGTGCGTTTATTTACTAATTACCAATACATTAAGTTATATATCTGTATATAACGATTCGACACAAAACACTTCCTGGAACACTATTTTCTTGAACCATGTCACCGTTGACAATTTCGAACTTCCGTTGGCGCAACTCTCTCTTCAACAAGGCTCTGGACAGTCCGTCATAAACTTTACCTTTTGAATTTGTAGACGACAAATACAGCTAAACCCACAACCACTACCGACAGGAGCATTAGCATGGCAGAGGCATTGTGGTTCTCACTGGTGTCCACTAGGGGTGCTACAGATACAGGGAGATAACAGTTTCATTGAAGAATTTAAACCACAGGAGATATTTCCACAGGGCATCCACATACACAACATACACATTGGCGCCTATGTATAACAGTTATGTGAAATAATTTTAATACAGTAGTATTGACTTCTCTTACTCTTCATTTTATAAGCAGCATCCCCATAATGAAGAGGCACACATACGTGTAACGATGCTCACTCTCTGAATGTCTCTGTGTAGCTACATAGTGGGAGCCAATCACACACAGGGTTGGGGGTTGTTAGTGGAAGGGGCAACCAAAATAGAAAAACACCTGTCTAGAAGCGCTATACACGTTGACTACCGACTGAGGTCCCACTGCATCTCTAGCTTCTCCACATCCTCCATTTTACATTTATACAGGATGGATGTCTGCATTCCTGGCTGTAGGCATACTGTAGCAGGACATTGCGTTCAGGTGGAGGCTTGGGCACCTACCTGCTGACAGGTGTGAGGCATACACAGTGACTTGGACCCCGGGCCGCAAAGTGAACTGGACTAGGTTTTGATTCAAGGCACTGAGCAAAACCTCTGAGAGCTGTTGGCACACAACATACATGATATCATCAGCTTTCAGAACAACATCATACATACCCACGGATTAATAACGTCAAATAAAAAATGTGTATTTTGTCATATACGATGTTAGCGTTAATGTACAAGTGTTGTAGAACTTTCTATCATCTGTATTATTTACAAACTTGGGCACATTGGGTCTTTTTTGAACTTGTCTTCATTCATGTCGATTCCAAACAAACCTAACTTGGTTTGTGGACGATTGTTGCCCAGAGCACCCCTGACCTGGTTTAGATGGATATTGTGCCTCCACTAACAATGCTATTTGAGGTTATACAACATGTCGGGCCCTTGTTGTGTGGGTATTTTCTACAATGAGACCTTGTTAGATCTCTGCCCTGTAATGTTTAAGGTCTAGGATCACAAACTGACACTAATCTGAGTGATTACACTAACCCAAAGGTAAACATCCATCTGCAGTTCAGTCTGATTAATTATCTGCTACCTCACGCAGCCCCAAATGATATAACCAGGACTTCAAAACAAAATATGTTTTCAGTTAGTTAGTTCCATGTAGGGCTGTATGGTATGACAATATGTATCTTTAAGATCGTATAAAACATTTATTTTGATAGATATTTTACCATATAGTCTCTATAGCTAATGTCAGAAAATGTTGCACGAGTGACATTCAAAGGAAGACATTATTACAAACAGCAAGCAGAATATATTTTAATTTGTTTAAATAACAAACATGATTATATGTAAAGTTTCTGGTTTTGTCTTTGTTCCTAACAAATTATTAATTGTTTCTTGTTTGTTTCTGGTTTTCAATTTCACATCTTGAACCGTAATACATCCTTATAACTGATTCTAATAGGCCAATTTCTAATAAATATGACACCCCGACATATGTGCGGTATGTTCTCTCATCTGTATGAAACATGTACATGTAAGAATATGAGACACAGACTAAACAACCGCCTCCATATTCTCACTTTAAATTCAATTTATATCTCGGCGAAGGCTTCATTCATCTTGCCAAATTAATTGTGAAATGAGTTATATCTCCAGTCCTTCATCCTCCATTTATATTTTTTAGCAGTTTAAATTTAGACTACGCAATTAATTATTACCCCTTCCCACTGTGTACCGGGGGGTCGGTCAGATATACATTCTTATCAGCAGGCCACAAACTACACTTACTACATGCCAACCTTGAATGAAGATTTATCACCCGCTTGAAACCTTGAGGAGGGAGATGGGGGGGGGTTTGTTCAAGCAATCAAGCATGTGTGGGACGGGAGGAAAAAGGTAATTTTAATTGATTCGCTTCTTGGTTCTCTTTTACTTTCAATCTGGACTGGAAAGCGAACAGCAACTCTCACATTATCACCAGCCATTATCTATTATGCTATTGTTATCTATTATGCTATTGTTATCTATTAGTGCTAATTCCGTCCATCCTGTCGCGATTTAGTGACCTGATCAGCCGTGGCCATCTCTTTCTGCCATTTCATGCTCCTTTTAGAGACAGGCCCTTCACCGGCAGGAGATGACTTGGGGGGAGTTTAAAACGTAATTCCCTCTGATGCCTTGTGAATACTTGTCATCCTTATTGATGAATACATCTTTGAATATCACCAGGCATGTTCTACAATTAGACCTGGGTAAAATGCTGGATGAACCTTTGCAAGACTAACTTTGTATAGACCAACATTGACATCTACTGGAAGAAAGTAGAACTACCATAGTTACACAGCAAATATATTTAATAAAATGTGTAACTGCATCATTACACAGGCGGTGAGATCGCTGTGAACATCTCCTCACCTGATCTAAATGAGCGGCGCTCTTCTCTGGTTTGCCCTCGGTTATCTCCTTGTCTGGCAGGAGAAAGAACTCTGCAGCCGTCGGCAGGCCTGGCAGGACCGTGACCAAGAGCTGGTCTGCTCTGATGCTCGTTGCCTGGGCCCGGGCAAACACATGTCAATTGTTTTATTTCCATACATTCCAAACCTCAATAACGGGGATGATGAAATGAAACCTATTGAAATTAGTGCGAGATCACTCATTTGAAGCAATATGCCTGGGTCTCATTCAGCATCTGTACTAGACCAAATAAGAAGTCTGTTTCAGCAAACTGTTTTGTAGGTAATGTTGTTAAATTAGGACCAAAGTCTATAATTACAAACTCATTCCCTTACAAATGTACACTGACAATGCTCAGCATGTCGTGAGACGAGGGCTGAGGTTGGATAACTGCTATGGTCTGCTGAAGCTAAAGGTGCATTCCATAACAGAAGGGCATAGTTCTCACTTCAGCTCACATGCTGTAGGGCATTCCATTGCCCAGTGAACATCTGTCCTCATTTCAGTCCGTTCAACTTTGTGCTTGCCACGCTCAGAGAAGCTTTGTCTATAAAAAGGTTTGTTGTCTATAAACCATACGAGCTGTGACGAATATGGGCAGAGTACCTTATTATTAATGTGTCACTTATTAATGTGTGCTTTAAACATGCATAGATAATGGTATAGTCTTCCAGCTGTTTCAACATACAGGTGTAACTGTGGAATAACATTTATTTGGCTGACTTCATAATTCTGAGATAATTTGTTATACATTAATGATATTATGATGCTTATATGGTTTATATGTACTGTAATAGTGAAGAATACGTGATTAAATAAAATATAAGTAAAGTAAAATATATGCTTGACAGATATTTGAACAAATCAAAAATGAAAGCTATATACAAATGGCAACATGAAAACCAAATGTTCAGCTTTCATGTAATAAAAGGTACAATACTCGATTGCATTGTGGCACACCAGTAACTCAGAATTCCTCCCAGCTCTCTGTTTAAGTGTTCGGGGAAGTGGAGAGGCTTGAGGTACTAAGGTGCTATAGTTTCATAACAAAAAAAACTGTTTATGCTGAGTTCAACCCTTGCATTAATTCACTAACATAATGTATATGCTTGCTGAAAGGCTTGCACATACTTTGCAGTGAAAATTAATAAAAAAAAGAACAGAAAAAACCCAAAACCTACTTAAAATATACAGTATGCAGTATAAAAACCATCCTGCTCCGAAGAGAGAAAGCTAGGATGATGTTAACATGGCAGTATGAGTAGGTGTTCCTAACATGTCACTGAAATATGTCGTACAATGACAGGTCAAGACGCTCAGAGAACCTCAAGCTTCCCTCCAGGTCAGCGCACATCAGGCATTTACTGAGATGTATTCCTCTGTACATTTCTACATCTACAACCTTGTTACCGCTGAACAAATATGGCCCTGAACTCGCAGGCCTGACGACCGCCATGCTCTGGGTGACAAGGCGAGCGGGAGCTTGTGCAATCAAAATGTTCACCCACTGGGTGTTCTCCTCTACTTCACATCCTCGTCGTGTATCACCGTAAAAAAAATGTGGATTTATCTCCGAGATCACTGCGAGCCACGCTCCATAAAGAGACTTGGCAAAGTCCTAGTGAGGGACCGACATTGTTTACTGCGGCGGAGGGTTAGGATGTCACCTGGACCAAACAGTTCTTGATGACTTGGCTCACGTCCAGCCTCCACTCAGCCACATCGGGGTTGTGGTCGTCCAGGTTCGAGGAGAAGGCGAGCAGGTGAGATCTGAAGTAATCTGCCGTGGCAACAAAAAACAAAGCTATTTTTAAAAATGCTGCCTCTCAGAAGAGGCACAGTGCGCATATAGGCAAACCTCCAGAAGAGTATTAAAAAACAAAAGGAGGACCTCATTAGAGGGGAAGCTGGTGGCATAACTCAGTGTTTATAGGGCTATGTAACACCAGTGGAGGAGATGCTGGGAGTTTTGGGAAGGGGTGGGGGGGGGGATTGGCTCACCGTGGACAGCGATGCTTTTTCTGTCTTGTAGGATAGTGTTCCCTGCTGACACCTGCACCGTGACTGTATTCATGCCTTCTCGGGAGAACGTGTGCGTCACGCTTCCGTCCAGGGTGATTATAGGCTGATAGAGAGAGAGAGAGAGAGAGAGAGAGAGAGAGAGAGAGAGAGAGAGAGAGAGAGAGAGAGAGAGAGAGAGAG
>JAODUH010002453.1:0-12014 GCA_027564835.1 Typhlichthys subterraneus | reverse complement strand
CCCCCCCCCCCCCCCCCCCCCCCCCCCCCCCCCCCCCCCCCCCCCCCCCCCCCCCCCCCCCCCCCCCCCCCTTCTGAGGGCTATATTGTTTTTGTTTTGACCAAGTTCAAATATCAACAATCTTTCCACAGCATCCCTGACTACACCTTTAATGAAACAAAAAACTATGTGCGAATTTCATGTTTAACAAATGTAGCTCAATCACTTGCATGTTGGCATATTGTATACCATACCATAAAAACATTTACATGGCGCTAAAGGTTGCTGATTCAAGCTCAAGCTCTGTCTACAGACTCCTATGAAAGTAAGGCAGTCAAAGAAGACGCCTTCCTCAATTCATCAGCTTTATAGAGAAACCACCTCTCCATCTGTGTCCTTATCACCCTGGCTTGGCATGGCACTCCTGATGTAAACACATCCATCAGCCGTGGTCACTCGCTGACAAGCCAGCGGGCAAGGACGCTGGGGCGGCAGAGAAAAAAGGACACCTGGAATCACACAGAGGGGGAAGAGGAGGAAGAGGAGGAAGAGGAGGAGAGACTGAGGGATAGAGATGTGAAGGAGGGAATAACAGAGGAGGGGCAGCTAAGTGAGGGGATGGCGGACAGCTGTTGGCCTGTTTACTCCCATGACGCTGGAGCACATGTGTAAAATAGAGAGAGGAGCCGGGGCAAATGAAAGGGAAGGACAAAGGCAGGAAAGGTTTCCAGCAGAGCCATGTAGAAGCAACATGGCTCTGCCATGTAGTGGCGTCAACTCTGCTCTCCAATGGACCGTTCAGTCACAGCAATGGCGAATCGAGGAACCTCAAAAGAGTTCCCGGAAGGTATGCTGAAAATAAATAAATGCTAAAAGTACACCTTATTATATGTAAATGTAAGTTGATGCATTTACTAATTACCACACATTGCAGTTATGTATCGGTATATAACGATTCTAATTGACCACCAAGCACTTCCTGGAACTGTTTTGTCTCTCCATGAATCATGTGACCATTGTATGCTGTCCATTGGCGCGACTCTCTCTTCTACATGGCTCTGGTTTCCAGGACAGAATCCACTCTCTATGGAGTCACCATCGCTGTTCACATTTTTCATAACAATTGTGATAGTTTGTCATAAACTTTGGTTTAATACCATGAGGGATGTCCTTCGAGCATATATAAAAACAACAGTGCCTTATCTTTGCGAGAGACAATTACCCTGATAGTGAAAGGTTACAAAGGACAGATCATCTTGTGATATTCTAATGATCTGTCCAGGAGTTTCCCATCCACCCACATTATCAGCCTCAGGTCAACATAAACTCCCCCCTCCTTCCCCGACCATTGGATATTTGACTGGCCTCTTTGTCCCTCAAGTGTTGTATCAGTAGGTTTCTTCCTGAGAAACATTCTACATTGCATGATGTATGTCTTACTGCTTGAGAAAGCTTGACTAAATACTGTATATTCAAGTAAGACAACAAGGGCTCAGGGCTGATTTCTTTTATCTTTCCAGTATGACTTTGAATTTCGGCAAACAAGGTGCTCACTCAGAACAACCGATTTGTCTGTGTCCTCTTTCAGACTTGATAAAAAATAGCATAGCTGATTGATGAAGTCAGAAATAAAGCTGTTTCTGTATGGCTAATTGCTGTAAAACTCGATTAGCGATACAAAAAAAACCACAAAATTTTAATACAGACATGTCGGCCTTCTGAAAAGTATGTTTATGTTCATGCACTCAGTACTTGTTTGGGGCTCCTTTTGCATAAATTACTGCATCTATGCGGCGTGGCATAGAGTCGACCAGCCTGTGGCACTGCTGAGGTGTTATGGAAGACTAGGTTGCTCGATAGCAGCCGTCAACTCATCTGCATTGTTGTGTCTCTTGTCTTCCTCTTGACAATACCCCATACATTTTCTATGGTGCAGGCCAGTTTGCTGGCTAATGGCCAATCAAGCACAGTAATCCCATGGTCATTGATCTTATTGGTACTTTTGGCAGTGTGTGCAGGTGCCAAGTCATGCTGTAAAATTAAATCTGCATCTCCATAAAGCTTGTCAGCAGAAGGAAGCGTGAAGCGCTCTAAAATGTCCTGGTAGACGGCTGAGTTGACTGTGGACTGGTGAAACACAGTTGACCAACATCAGAAGGTGACATGGCTCTCCAAATCATCACTGACTGTGGAGACTGTGGAAACCTTGGATTCTGTGCCTCTCCACTCTTCCTCCAGACTCTGGGACCTTGATTGCCAAATTATATTCTAAACGAACTTTCATCTGAAAAGAGGACTTCGGACCATTGAGCGACAGACCAGTTATTGTTCTCCTTAGCCCAGGTAAGATGCCTCTGATGTTGCCTCTGGTTCAGGGGTGGCTTGACAGGAGGAATGCGACAGTTTCAGCCCATTTCCTTGATGTGTCTGTGCGTGGTGGCTCTTGATGCACTGACTCATGCCTCAGTCCACTCATTTTGAAGCTCCCCCACATTTTTGAATGGCCTTCACTTGACAATCCTCTCAAGGTTATCCATGTTGCTTGTGCACCTTTTCATACCACACTTTTTCCTTCTACTCGACTTTCTATGAATATGCTTGGATACAGCACTCTGTGAACCGCCAGCAGTGATCTTATGAGGCTTTACCTTTATGTGTAGGGTGTTGATGAGGGTCTTCTGCACAACTGTCAAGTCAGCAGTGATCCCCATGATTGTGAAGCCTACTGAACTAGACTGAGCGACCATTTACAATTTTGCACTATTTCACAATATTCAAATTTTCAGAGATACTGAATTTGGGGTTTTCATGAGCTGTAAACCGTAACCATCAAGATTAAAAAACAAAAACAAATACATGCTTGAACAATTTCACTTTATAATCCACAAAATATGAGTTTCATTTTGTACATTGAATTAATGAAATTACTTAACTTTTCTTTACTGTTATATCTCTTTATTTTTACACATGTGAAATTAATCTAAACTCTGTATATTTTTTTCCAGCATGTCAGGAGGTGAAACAGTTTCAAATCACAGGCTTTGGCTTTGCTGCATAACATTCTGTTTATAGTTTTGCAAATCCGCTAATGGGAGGGAGCTTTCACTATATTTCATCTGAGCTGTTGTGTAACACAACATCTCCTTCCTATCTGGCATTAGGTGGAAGCAAGGTGAGGGGAGAAGTCGAGGAAATATGTGACAGGCAGAGACAGACATTGAGTAAAATCTCAATGATTGTATAATTCTCATTGTTAGAAGGTATAGGGGTAGTGTGATTTCCTGTCATTCTATATCGATACCGTACGACACATTTCACAGTGATAAGGCAAACAAAATACACATGGCAAACCCTGTAAACTAATAAAATGTCTAAGAGTGAAAAATGAGACTTCATTATTGTGATGAATTATCGCCGAGGGTGACATTCTTCAAAAACAAAAACAAAACAAAACCAGAAACTCCCTCCGTCCCCCCATCCCTCCATCCCTCCATCCCTCCATCCCTCCATCCCTCCATCCCTCCATCCTTTCTTTGTGTTTATTCCTGAACATTATATTTCATTATCCCCTATTCTCGGTTCCAGACTTCCTCATTGCAATCGCACATGTCTGGGTCTGAGAACGGGGCTGATAACAGGCCCATGAATAACTATAGCGTCCATCTCTGAGCGGCAGTACACAGTGCTCCTGAGATGCATTAACACTGGCCGCAGCCTTCCAGGAGAGAGAGAAAAAAGTGCGGGGAGGAAAAGAAAAAGACGGAGAGAGGAGGGAGGCCTGGCATACAGATTAGATTAGCACTTTAAAACATCTGTGAACCCGTCCGGCCCGAGCTACCGATTCCCCACAGATTTGGGCCCGATCTCGCATTCTCTTTCCTCCCCTCAGTTCCCCTTCCCTCTCCTCACCCGCCTCCCTACTCCTTGTGGTTTGCCTGCTCAGGTCCTTCTCTGCTTACGTCGGCTTGTTTGTGAACAGTAGTTATTATTTCCACAGAAACGTCCATGTCTTGTTTCTGTTTGACTGTCATTGAGTCTGTGTGATATTAAATGTACTCTCTCTTAACCTAGTCTGTGTGATATTAAATATACTCTCTCTTAACCTAGTCTGTGTGATATTAAATGTACTCTCTCTTAACCTAGTCTGTGTGATATTAAATATACTCTCTCTTAACCTAGTCTGTGTTACATTAAATATACTCTCTCTTAACCTAGTCTGTGTGATATTAAATGTACTCTCTCTTAACCTATTGTACCTGTTTTCAATGAGGCTGAGCAAGATGATAAATAATGTATTTATGCTGTATGTGTATATATATATACCTCTCTAAACCCCATGGTTGTCAAACGGGCGGGTGGTACAGTGAGGTGAATGGAGGAGGAAGACTTGCGAGTGTGTTGATGTGAAGAAGGGCAGTGAGGTACAGAGGAGCGAGGGTGTGAATGGGTGAGTGTGAGGCAAAATACTGTACAGTGTTTTAAGTAGCCGGAAGGTTAGAAAACCGCTATATAAATGCAGTCCATTTACCATAAAAGAGGTTCTGGTGATAATACAGGCAGCAGCGTTCTGAACCAGTTGTAGTTTATGTCTGGATTTATGGGGAAGACCATAGAGAAGGGAGTTGCAGTAATCAATGCGGGGTATAACCAGGGTCTGAACGAATATGGCTGTACTGTTGGGTGTGAGAGACGGGCAGAGACGATTCATGTTGAATCGTGAATTGAATTACGCACACCTGATTACATTATTGATGCGATCTTGAACCGATTAGCTCGATAGCGCACTGTCGATGATGACACCCAGACTCTGATGGACTCAGGAGTTATCAATGGTATGAGAGTCTTTTTTTGGAATGGCTTAATTTGACCACGCGAGTCAGCTAAATATTAGAGATGCATTGCATGAGATTAGATGGTGATGTGCATCAATCTCAATGTGTATTCACCCACATGGTGGATCACAGTTCCAATAACTTGGCCTGAGTCACATGCAGGTGCGAGTGACTGCTGTGTGTCTCCTATTTAGCAGATCCTCACTGCAGTTTGTAGGAAGGAAAGAGAGACACCAGCCAGGAGGCTATGGAGCACATCCATGCAAGCGCTTACGGGACATCAACAACGTATGTTGTAATAGCAATAAGCGCTATACCAGATCAACCTATTATCCTTCCTTGAAGACACCTGGCAATAGACTTTAGTGGAAAAAACATATTATACAACCTCTATCTAACTCAGAAATAGAATAATCCACATTGCAGATTGGTTGTAGCATGGAAACAATACAAAAACGTTCATGTATTTTATATGTTCAGAGGTCAGAGTGACATGGCCGGTAAGTGAGGGCTAACACATAAAATCGTTATGAGTTAGCATTCAAGTAGTGTTCAAGTTTAAGCATATCCTGTACTGATAAAAGAAAAACATTAAAAGGTAACAATTTAACATTGATATAGTAGCAAATAACATTTTTCTGCGTAAAGATAATAGTGATGTAATGGTGTCCTGACCAGAGAATGACACTACTCCTTTACTTGTAATCTGAGCGTTTTTTACTTTCATGGTCAGGCAGGCCACACGTGCTTTTGTGTGCGTTTGTGGCCCATAGAGCATGTTTTGCTATGTTGGTGCGCTTAGACTGACATCTAGTGGCAGAAAGTCATATAGATTCACTTTTAGTAACAGAATGTACAAAGTATGCAGTGTGTAGGCAGTGAAAACTTTGGAAACAATTGTCTGTTGTTTGTAATAATTTGTAGATGAAGCACTTGTCCCGAGTAGAGAACTGTAAAGAACATTACTCCATAAGCAGTTGTTAGGCAGTGAAGATGGATTCTTGTGAAGAACGAAACCTTCCAGTGTCCGTATTTGTTTCTGAGCTGTATCCAAACAAAACTTCAACCTGTAAAAGTAAGTGATCAATCTCCTCTTTTCTGTGCTATTCACTCTATGACTAACATAAATAGCTTGACATAATTGAGTAATCATCACCTATTCTTGAGGCATCTTCCCATTTCTCTTCCCTCATTCCACTAAGTGCCTTGTTGGCCTAACAATACAATGCAATACATTACAGGTTTATTTATAGCTGCCGGAGCATGAGACACCCCAAGCACAGTGGTCCTCAAACATGTTATCTTGCTCACTGGCTGGCTCTATTGACTGACCCACACATCAAATAGCAGGGTTGATCTTTATATGTAACACCAACAAAGCCAAAACACTCGACCAATGACCATAAAGTGGTATTTATTTCAGTGTTTCCACGGTGTATGCATAGCATACGTGCCTGAGCACAATAGCGTTTCGCCTCAAAATGCAACACAGTGGAGGAGTATTCCTTTTTTGTCCGGTGCTTTTGGACCACCGGTTATTATTCTGAACAGAGTAATTGCGTGTGTAATTGCTGTGAAGTTATGCCTCCCAGGGTTTTGTGGCTCTAGAATCTGTTAAAAATAAACATATACGTAAATTCAGGCTCTTGTGAAACACCAGATGTATTAAATAACTTCACATTCCAGTGTGATAAACTGTATCACAGGTGCATTTCACAGGTCAAACTATTTCTGTAGCTGAGAAACAAACTGGATGACAACTGTGGAATTGTTTCTGTCAAACTAATTAAACATTTTACAGCTGTGAAATAGAGTAATATGTTGAGTTTGTATTAGAGCCTGGTGTTGTGTAAATTGCCCTAAAAAGGACCAGATATTGTCTTGGAAAAGATTGCAACAACAACAGTTTTTGCAACAGAATCCTAGGGACCAATTATTTTACAGCAACCACAGCCAGCCCAGAGTAAGAAATCCTTCTCTCATTCTCAATCTGCACTTCACAAATTGACAATTTGGGAATAAAGTATGAATGAAGCAAGACAGAATAGGGACTATAGCAACAAGTGCCAGGACAGGTTTGTGTGTGCTGGGAACAGGAAACCGCACCAAGCACATCACTGACAAAAGGAAATTCATATTTAAAGAAATGGAGTTTGCGAATGCACGTTTGTGAAGGCATGTGTGTGTACACGTGTGTTAGTTCCTCTTTGGGCATGCCATTTTCATGCAAATGTTTGTATTTAATAAAAAAAATTTATGTAATTTTTTAAAATGTCATCAATATATGACTTAACATTAATATGTGATTTATGAATTGCAATTTATTACGTAAAGCTTGCGATCAATTTTGATTAATCGCAATTAAATTCTGACAATTCTGACTGAGTTTTTATTAAAGCAAGAGAATTAAAGAATACAGTGGAAAACAGATGGGGAGGGGATATGTAATTGGGTGTAGAGGCGGTTTTGCACAGGTGGGATCGACAGATCAGCAAAACACTACTGGAAATTGTCATTCATTCATTCATTCATTAATTAATTCATTCATTAATGTATTAATTAATTAATTACTGGGACAACATGAATTTATTCATTCCCTCTAGTGACACGTTTACCCGACCCCTGCCAACCTCCTTCCTGCACACCGGTGACAGATCACATCCTGCCATGATTTAACATCTCCCCTGTGCCATCCTTTGTTTTTGTAATCCTTACAGGGAGACATTTTATTAGGGAAATGCGATGACATATGGTATTATCAACCTATGGTGGTCATCAGCCCTGGCTTAGGACCCAAGCTGGTGTTGCAAGAATGAAGATCAAGAATGCTGGGAGATAGGCAGAGGAGAAAAGACAAGAAGAGAAGAGGGGGAGATAATGGAGGAGAGGCGTGGAACAGATTTGAAACAATTAAGCACACCTAATATTTCTCAATTCTTCAAAAACTCAAGAGTTACAGAAATAGTACACACACGAAGCACTACTCCTGGAAACAGAGATCTCATTGCATTATTACTTTCCCAGAGCAAGACCAAGATGAATATGGCATACTGTACATTATACCAGAAGGGTGGCTGTTCCCTCCTAAGTGAAGGAGATGAAAACCATTGCATGAGATGTATTTTTGAATGCAAGACCCTGCAATGCAGTTCTCATGGTGGAAACCTTTAATCTTATACCATTACCGTATGTATTGAAATTAAATTGGACAGTTTAATTACTGGTCAGTATTTGAACTCTGTCCTTTAAGGATTAAATTGTCATGTGTTTTTTTTCTAGCTGAGAATTTAATATAATTGTGATTGTGCTATGCAGCCCCATGGAACACAGGGAACACTGGGAACACTGGGAACACTGGGAACACAGGGAACACTGGGAAACTCCAGTCACACATCCAAACCACATCCAAAGACAAAATAACTTACCAGAAGAGTGTGAAACACTAGAAAGGACAAAACACCATGGCGGTTTAAATGTGTCCACCTTATTTCAACCAATGGCGCTTGTGTGTTGAGCTGTTCTCCAGCGTTGTTCATCGTCCCAGTGGTGCGTTGGTGGACCTGGAACTCCATTAAAGGACAGAGTTGGAACACATAATGTGAGACACCTGGGTCTGCTCACACACACACACTAATATGCGTGTGCGTGTGTGTGTGTGGGGCGGGGGGGTTTTTGTATAAACCACTAGTGTATGTGTTAATGCGCGTGCTTGTTAAATGTTCAGTTGTGCATGTGTGTGTGTGTGTGTGTGTTTGTGTGCGCACGTGTTTATTTGTGACTTTGTGAATGTGTGTGCACAGTTACAGTACACTGGTGCGTTTGTTTTACAGTTGTTTGGATACAGTACATTATGCATTTGCATGTTGACCAAAGTATACTCTCTTCTGTGTACATTAAAACTTTGTTAAGGCCAGATACAGTATAGTGCCTTTCCTGTCAAGCAAACACCTTTTCTCTTAGGATTAGGGTCAGTTTTATTTAATTATACAAATTAAATATACAGAATGATAACAGGAAACAGGGTACTGTTAAATCCGAATATGTTTGAGCATTTAAAAAGCAGGAGAAATTTGTGGCGGTAAAATGTCTGGTAAATTATGTAAATTAAATAAATGTGTGTGTGTTTATTCTGTCTTTAGATAGATAGATAGATAGATAGATAACTTTATTTATCCCCGAAGGGAAATTAGGTCGTCATAGCAGTCTGGTACATAAAATACAAATATAAATTATGCAGTAGAATAAATACAAGGAACATAGTTCAAAAGGTGACAGACACATTTAGTCCAGGTCTGTAATAGGCCTGGCTCCAACAGAGGCAGATGAGTTATAGAGTCTTGTGCAGTAGGTAAGAATGATTTTCTGTATCGCTCCTTAGAGCAGCGAGGTAGAATGAGTCTGTTGCTGAAACAGCTCTTTAGCATGTCCAGTGTTTTGTGGAGGGGGTGGGAGCGATCGTCCATGATTGCAAGCAGTTTTACCAGCATCCTGTCCTCCACCACCTCCTCCAGGGTGACAAGCGTAGAGCCAACAACAGACACTGCTTTCCTGATAAGTTTGTTCAGTCTGTTGGCGTCTTTTGCCTTGATGCCCGTACCCCAGTACACCACAGCAAAGAAGATGGTGCTCGCCACAACAGACTGATAAAACATCTGCATCATCTTGTTGCACACATGAAAGGACCTGAGCCTCCTCAGGAAGTAAAGTCGGCTCAGGCCCTTCTTGTAGATGGCATCTGCGTTGGCAGACCAGTCCAGTCTATTATCCAGTGTGACTGACACCCAGGTACTTGTATGAAGCCACCAAGTCCACATCTGTCCCACCGATGCTGACAGGCTTGTTCTTGTCTTACCACCATTAAAACAATTATTGGCATAATTGGAATCAGAGAATTACTATATGTACATGGCCACCAAAAACTTTATAGGCATTATTATTATTATCATTTATTATTATTATTATTATTATAGGCACACAATTATAACACGTTAACATGGGCCTCTGGTTTTGTATTCAATCACTATATTTGTATCATTTTAAGGTATGTCTAGATCATTTCCCCTTGTTTCCTCTTGATCCTTTTTCTCTGTGTAGCAGCCAACTGTGTTCAGTGTTACTAGCTACCGTTGCTAATAAATACAGAGGGTCTTCCAGTCCATGTCCAGACTCCAGACAGAAGGGCCTCTGAGAACATTCTCATGAGGATAAGACAAAACAAATGGCTTGTCTCAATAGTGACAACTCCCTTGATGAACACGTGTACTGCCTCATTTGCTGATCTATTCTACCACTAAGCATGCCAAAACAATGTGTAGGACTCTTACATGACACAGAAACGGACTTGACGTGGCTTCACACATGCTCACCTAAGAGTCAGGCTGCATGGAACATCCTGCGTATAGGGAACTGTTCTGTGACAGCTTGAGAGTTCAGTCATATTCTCTTTGATGCGAGTTTGGTAGAATCACCTCCAATCTGTATAAGGTGCACCCCACTAGGAAGGGCCGTAATTCATTTGTCTTCCTGCCCCTGCCGCCATTGGCATGGCTCCACATGTTAAACTGAGGCTGAACTTTCAATCACAATATTTCTATCTCCCTCTCACAATCTAGTCTATGCTATCTCTGCCCCCCCATACTAATAATATAAATTATTGGTGATGGTAAATGTAGGCTATACTAAGAATATACTGTATAGTTGATTGTCTTCAATTATTATATATTGAGGAATTTCACAGAGATAAAGTGGCAGTTGGAAAGGAAAGGGTGTTCGGGTCAAGTTGTTAGTTGTTAAAATAAATTTTGGGAGGTTTTCCTCAGTTTCCTTTAAAGTTTAGACACTGTACCCCTGTTTATCTTGGCTGCAGTATAATTGGTATTCAGGTAAATTAGAATTGTACAATAACTGGTTAAGGCTTTTTCAAAATACACACAAACAAGAGAATATGAAAAGAACGCATAAGACAGATTTAATGTTAAGCAATATCATGCATGTTAGGAAGTATTCACCCAAAGAGATAATCTACCATGTATTTAAAAAAAATCTGATTCCACAGTGTAGATATAACTGACTGGCACTGGCCATATGTTACTTTACAAAAAAAAAGCATATCAAATATATAGCAAATGCATATCAGAAAAGAAAAAAAAAAGTTAAACAATAAATTATGCTAAAATGTGCTTGTTTACAACAGTAATTTCACTTTTTACATGACTATTACCATATAGGCTACTGTACATTTAAAGTCTGTCTTTTAGACAGAAAGAAAATCAGCATTTAATGTGACTTTGGTAATTATATCACATATCATGGTTGTATAAAGACAAAAGAGAATATTGTATAATGGATTTACAGCCACATACTAGGTTGTGCTGCCATCTGCTGTTGGTGTTTGCCAATATTTATTTTTTTGTTGAAAAAGCAGAAATTGCTTATTAAACTCACATGATCTATAATATTCGGTTTCGTAATTGTGGGTCTTCATGCAAAGCATTCTTTCATCTGGGAATTAATACAAACGAGTATCTATGCAAGCAGTCTGCAAAGCTTTATATTCGCCAATTATAAGCATGCAATTATGTTATGGCTACAAAACATTTGCATTACTATTGAAGAGTGGACTACAAGAAGAAAACAAACTATAGGCTAGGCTATATTGAAATGCCCTTTTATATAATTAATGATAGGCTGAATGATAATAATATTACGTTACTTTTATAACATTTTAAAACAAAGTTGAAATAGGCTACATTAATAGTTAGTGCCTTTTTAATATTCTGTTTTATTAAACATTGCCTAAATTCTTTATTGTTCCCTTTACTTAATTTACAGCTATATGGCGATACAGAAAATAATTAACAGAGTAATGCCTCATATACATATGCAAGTAGTCGTTGCCTTAACGATATTTATCTATTTGTAAAGCCTCTATTATTCTTAGGTGTCCGTCATTTATAGGCCTACAGTAGAAACTAGTCACATACAGTGTCCTGGCATGTACTATCCTTAACAGAGTGTGAGAATGTCGAGGCAATGTGGATAAGGCGTGCCACAGCTCTGAGCAGACAACTGTACTTAGAAAAATGTTCAAAGCATTTAAAACTTGTGTTGCTCTGGGAAACATTTATGAGCTTTACGGTCACAACAGGACGTAGTTCGCAATCGGAGACTGGTTCAACAAGGATGAATGTCTCTTGAAGCTTA
>JAODUH010002452.1:0-12014 GCA_027564835.1 Typhlichthys subterraneus | reverse complement strand
TTTGGGGTCCCTTACTGAAGCTGCTGCCCCCGCGACCCGACTTCGGATAAGCGGGAGAAGATGGATGGATGGATAATCATTGTATGTACACTGGTCTTACAGTGTTATGCCATAACTCTATTTGGAGTCATTTGTTTAGAAATGCCATAGATATCCAGCAGCTATCAACAAGTCAAATACTTTGCTTTACCCCTGCCTTTTCATGTCCATTTATACTTTTCACCCTACCTGAAGATTTCTGATTGTTAGAAGCCGTTTACTCTGTAAATCAGTCAATATTCATGTACGGCCGGGCCAATATATAGCGGTGCATCCCGTCAAACAAAGAAGACTCAAATGAAATTGTGTGTTTCAGAATGCTCCCTCCCAGACACGCTCTACTCTTGGTTCCTGATAGCAGAGCTGCATGTATGGTGAGTGTACAAACACTGTTCTATGTTACTATTAATTTAATTTGAAGATATGTTTGCTTTCCTTTCTGTATCTCTTTGATCATTCATTTACGGTTCCTTCTTTTATTTTTTGGTTCTTTTTTTGTTGTTTTGACTGAATACTGTGCTGCGAGAGAATGTTTGTCTTTTTAGGATGTCAGTCTAAAAGAGAGAAGCATTCTTTCACGGCTCTCTCCCAAAAGAAGGGAGAGGTGTTTTTGTTTTGATTGAGTTTAAATATCAACAATCCTTCTCCAGATAGATTTATGATCTAATTAGTGTTTAACATCAGGGTATGTTTCCTGTATGAAGTGTGGCCTGCTGGCCTGCTTTTATGCTGCGTTACAGACAACTGGCAAGTCGACAGTTTCCCACCTCCTACTAGAACAAATACAATAGAACGCCACTCAAAGTCGGAGTTCCTACTTGTGAACTCCGGGCAGGTCCAACTACGCCGAGTTCCCAATTTGACGTCAATGGCAGCACCCATGGAGGCACATTATGTAGACACTACCGTCATCTAAAAGACAACTTAATGTATATTTGCTTGTATTTAATTAATGCTAACATATAGTATAACCTGATCTATATGTAAGTTCATGTCAAAATAACCAATGTCGAAAATGTTCTTTTGTAGTTTTTACGTCAGCCATGTGTTTTTTTTTTTTACGTTTAGCGTCGTGCACCTTGAAAACTTTGAGGTGGGAAATGTGACGTTTCAACTTGGAAGTAACCGACCTGCGAGTTGTCTGGAACGCAGCGTTACTGTCCCGCAGCACATAGACTTGACTTGACCCTGGCTTGTTCTCCGTGGCCCACTGCTTTCTCCCATCCTGCAGGATGTGTTTGGTTCGGATGCGCCAAGAGGGCAGAGAAGGGAAGTACATGTGCCGCTACATTGTCCACTCCATGTGGGAGGACGTTGAGCAGAGGTGCAAGATCATGGGGGTTAGTGTGTCCTGTGTTCCCCTCACTTGTGTTTGAACCATGTGAAACCGCTGTTAGCTTCCAACCAGGGGTGCATGATATATCGTTATCGCAATATCACGCTGTGCAATATCATATCACAAAATGTTGCAGAAGTGCTATATTTAGTGGAGAGATGCGTCCATTGGCTATTTGGCTTAGTTGTGTTTGATTTAGACAGAGCAGTAGGATGTGTGGATGAGGAAGCTAATGACATAATAGAGATGGAAGAGGAAACATTCGTGGCCTAAATGAATGCCACCTATGAGTCCAATATGACTGTCAGTTAAAAATGTGTTGTTTTGATATGTTATGAATATGAATTTGATGCATTTTCCCATAACCTGTGTTTTTACTTATGTTTAAAAATATTGAAATTAAAATCGATATTGCAATTTTCATTATCAATATCACATTTAGTCAATATCGTGCACCCCTACCAGGTTGGCAACCATGGCCACTACCCCGTATTTCCCAGCGACGCAGATGCACCACGTCATGTGTGAGCCACTCTTGGTTGGTTGGTGCCCACGTTGTGAAATTCACTAGTCATGTAATTATTATTACATGTTAATGAACTTGAGCCAAAAAGTCTGTCCGATATGGGTGGTTGGACAAGCCTACCATGAAAATAAAGGGGATAGATACTATGTTGTAAATCAAGTGCCCCGCTAAACAGAGCATAGCAAATACTACAGCACTAGCGTTGCACTGTTTATCATTGGTCCGCTATGTTGTAATGTAACGGATGCTGCAGTTGTCAGTAGCATGCCACCCTCACTGTTGCCAGGCTACTGAAGCTGAGCAGGCCTGGGCCTGATCTCTGACTTGGATGGGAGACTTGGGTGGAACCATGGTTGCTGCTGAGCGGTGAAGTGCCGTAACGGACACACTGTTAATGGCCTAGGTGACAACACTTGTGAAATGTGTACCTGGCCTTCTGTGGCCATTAAAACTCCCAGGACACTTCTCTGAAGGCGTGTTATAAGCCAAATTGCCCCATTAATGATCCTAATTAATCAAAGCCTGCTAAATTGTCGCTAAAATGTAAATTGGCAAATTCTCCCCATGCTCGCTTCTCCACGGAACAGTTAATGTGCGGTGAGTATACTGGTGCATCACGTCACCCAGCTACACTGATGTCGGTGGAGGGGAGGAGTGCTTCGGGTACCTTTTAAAACTGCAGTAGATCATCATTATTAGTATAGGGGGGAAAGGCCTTTAAAGTGCAGAAACATACAACATCTACAACAACAAATCACACACTGCAGCGTCCAGCTTGGATTGCTATGTTGCGGCAAACATCGCTGCTGTTTGACTGAGTTGACAGGTGGCAGGGGGGTGCTTTTCTGTGTACATGAACAGCACTATCTCTTATGTTCTTTTGAACACTTTTAGGACGTGGTAAAATAAGACATTCTTTTACAAACTACAAGCACATAGTTTTCATGGCAAACCAGTATTTTGAAGGCTTTTATTGTGTTTAACGGCTGAGAGTTGATAAAGATGAGCTTTTATTACTTCGTGCAAACTACATCTGCAGGTGTGAGTGTGTGCGTGCATGTGAGTTTTGACAAAATGCAGTCCACACGCATGCAGCTGTAAAAACACCTGAAGAGACCCCCGAACACCTCCCCCCCATGCGCTCTCCTCCATGTTTCATCCTCCACGCACGCACACACACACACACACACACACTCTCGCTCCCGCTAACAGTGACCTCACAAACTCCGCAGTAATTTCTCATCTCTGACCCCTTTCTGTCACCATAGACCAAAAGAGCAAAATTAAAGAGCTCACTGTACACACTGGGCTTAACCTTGGCTCCCATCGGCCATCATAAGCAGTTAATATCATGCCTAATATACAAGCATGTGATTTTTCTAGTAAAGTGTCAGGACTGTTGAGCAAAGTAGGCTTAGCCGAGCGTCAAGTCTAAGTGACTGTGATTGGGCCAATAGCAAGGCTGCTGCCAACACGGATTCTATTTTCTTTATTTTGTGAGAGGCTGGTGTTCCCCAGAACTCACCCAACACTGTCTAACTGTATTTCTATGTAAACATAACATCTTGGGATTCTCTTGCCATGTGACAGGGTGAGTAGGTTAGCTAACAACAGCACTAGGCTAAAATATGAGTTAATAGTTAAACCGTTAAGTAAAGTTAAGGATTTAATCATTTTCATATTATGTTTTTAATGTTATGTTCATAACTACAAATAAGAGTTTTTAGCAGGCCAGAAATGTACAGCCACAGCTCTGTGGTAAAGTCATTCTTTTCGTGTTGTTATTTTTAGTTTGGTGGAATATATATATATAAAATGTTTTTGGTTTCTATGACCTGTGACAAGTCTAGATTTGTATAAGTGAGCGAATGTTTCCAAAGAGGGGCCCAGATTCTGGTGTGTGACGTCAACAGGCGACACTCCTTGGGGGTTGCTTCGCTGCAAAAGAATAGAGGATCAATGTTATAGACCCAGCGACAACAGTGGGATGGTGGCTGCTGGGGTTTGGGGGGGTCGTCCTGCTGGGAACATTGAGCACCATTATAAAATAAAGGTAGTTTGGCTGTTGAAGATCAAATAAACACGTGACTGAGTGGGAGTCCTCCAAGACTACATGGTGTTTGGCTCTTCGGTTTAGTCCCTTACTGACATCAGAGTAAAGTCTTGGCTCTCTGACCTCTGGCTGTGGGGGGAAAGAGCTGTTCATCTTCACTGTCTGCTCTTAGTCATTTCAATATGGACTGTCCGCAAACTATGGCTGACCCTTTGAGTACACGTGTGCGCTGCTTTATTTTCTATGTGGGAACACTAGCTGAAACGGTTGTGCAGAGACGAGTAGTGCTTTTCTTTGAAGTGATGTTGAGGTTTAGTAGCTGGCAGAGGTCGCTCCAAGGGAGTCAAACCCAGGGCCTTTCTAAATAGAGCTGCTTTCACACATTGTGCCTGGTACATTAACTGCATGACGTGCAGGCACAGCTAGTGATTTTCTATATTCAGACATGCAGTTCCATGCAGGGACATTTACCTCTTGCGCCTGTTCATACATGCCATAGTTAATATAGGCATAGTAGAATTATAGCCTGGACAGTCCAGCAGAGGGCGGTAGCTAATGCAACACTTTATGGATGCTGCCAAGCGCCATTAATACATTTACTTTTCTAGACTTCAGTTTACAGCGTACTTTTGAGCTTATTCCGCAATTTGCATTTCTACATAAAATATATGCAGCACATAAAGCCTATATACTTTCTTAGGCCGTTGTCAGCTGGAGGCTATTTATAGCCTGTGTGTGCTGAAGCCCTGCTACACTACAGTGTGTGAATTTGCTATCGCTTCCAAATAGTATACAAACGTTTTAGCTTTGTGTGTTCTAACCAAGCATAATAATAATAATTAATCTATTAATTACAGGAATATTATACATGGGGAAACTATTGATGTTGATCGTAGTTCTTCATCTGTTTAACACAAGATTAGTGTAATGTTGTAGGCTAATGTTCAAGGCATGTACAATATTTGTTCACATCACATTCACATTTTCCCTGGAATGTTACTAGGTCGTGGGGTGGAGGTTTGGGTGAGCGGATAAACGGGGTTTATTGACCCCTGTTCCTGTTCACACATGACCCCATGCAGGAACGGGCCCTGTAAAATGCAGGGTTATACAGCATGTGTAAAAACGGCATATGAGACAACCTCTGTGAGGTTTGACCGCTTAAAAGAATATAGTAAAGACTTACTAGCCACTGGTTAGAGAGAATAACTGAATGGGTTAGATCGCTGCAGCACTTGCAAATGAGTATTCACTTTAAAACCTGATCCATGACTTAAATCAAATGATTTTACTTGGATAGCCTTTTAATAAATATAATGAGCCTACATTTATCTTTGGAAATGTAGGAACCATGTAAAGCTGGTATAATTAGTATATATTTACCCAGTGTGCTATTTCAGGCATTTTGTCTATGTGTACGTTGAACATGTTACATGATCTTGTGCTTATTCTTGAGCTGATAATTGCAAAAGAATAGTTTGACAAGATCAACAGGGCCAGGCTAGCAGGAAGGGTATCTTGCTCACACACAAGCAAATGTACACTATAAATAAATGACACTCAGGTTTTTTTCTTTTCAAATGTTTTTCAACCCATATTCCCATAGTCACATAACACTCATAACGTTCATTAAGCTTAAACTCAGGAGTGGAAATAGTTTTACTGCACACTCGCAGAAGCAGTGATTGGAGCTATTCTCAGGTTTCGTGCTAATTGTCCTGAGCAGTAAAAACATTGGTCATATTCTCCATGGGCATAACTGCTAGGCCTGCCATTTGAAACTAAACAAACTGTATACAGACGGAGCCGAGGTGAAACTCTCACTTCTTAATGCACGTCATGCAGAGCTACTGCACTGCTTTTTTATTTTGGGGTGAGGGTGGGGTGTGGATGAGTTGGGTCCTAGCTATAGCCCAGTTTACTTGTTGTCTCTATTGTGGTTTTTGTTTTCCCCGCAAGTGAATACCAGTCTATCTAGAAACAAAAGATCACACTGCCAAGTACCCTATAAGAAATATGAATTGATCTGGCAAAGGCTACATTCTCCAGAAAAATTGCAAACCTCCAGAAATGTGCACAGTGTAACCCACACACGTCTCTGTGATGTAGATCGATTCCTTCCATAGAAAGGAGAGTATGAAGGCGATGACGGAGACCTTCTACGGAGCGATATTTGGATACGATGAGGTAAGATCATTTTTGTAATATTATTCTTATTACTACTATACTGTAGAGAATACTGTGATTAAATTCAGCCAGTCCCAACATGGTATGAGAAGTTTTTTGAATATAATGCAGAATGAAATATTTCCTTTTCCCTCCTCATTGTAAAAATATATATATTTAGATATGTTTAACCATGATTTAAGTGCACATTCATACTACTACATCCGACCACATTGGCACACTAACATCAACATGAAGTTGATGATAACCAGCTGGTATGAAACACTCCTAAAGCGAAGTAGCTGTGATTGGCTGACCTGACTTAATGTTAAGTGACCCATATGTTCAGCTGCATATTTTGACACAACATGTCTCTGGTTGAAGAGAATGAATGACCGGGCTTTTGTGTTTTCTACGCTGATAACGCATTGAAACTGCTTTGAAGCTAATTAGCTAAACCTGGAGCCCTTTCTGAATGTAGGGGATTCTGTCAGATGACTGTGTGCTGGCAGCAGCTCTGTGGAGAAACCTTTTCAACCGACAGTGTGAAGACCCAAAGCAGCTAGAAATGATGGTGGAATATATACGCAAGCAGGTACGTCCTGTACCTTTGTGTTAACGTGTGTGCTTTGTGACACTTTTGTACTGTTTGTTTGTCTTTGTACTGTTTGTATTACATGGGTTTTAATATAATTCTTTAATCTTAATTAGTGCCCTAATTATTCTACAGAAAATGTAGAACTTTTAAATGAAGCGAGGAGCTGGTCGAACGGAACTTGTAGGTGTGCAGTGCCAACACACTTCTGGGCTTGGCATTCCAACCCCTCCCTCACCACAGTGGTGACTTGGACAACATTTCCAACGTGAAACAAAACTCTTCAGAGAGGAGAACGTGAAGCACAAACGAGAGCAACAAGGCGCCTATAGCCGTATGTTTATGAGAAGGGCAAATGCACAAACCCAGATAATTTGAAGACCTAATGGCATAAATATAATTAGCAACTTGTTAGGGGGAAACTCACAAGCTCTTGTTCTCCGCACCCCCTCTTATACCCTTCTCGGTTTCTCCCACTGTAGTTAAACACCTTTCCCTTGGCCCCCTGAACCCACCCCTCTTGTGCTGTTTATTTTCTTTCTCTCCATGAGACTGAAAACACCGCAGGTCCCAGAAACACCTGCAGGCTTCTATCTGCTGCTGGGGTCTAGCTGACACTCAACGCTTTCTTTAAGGAGTGAAACATCCACTTATACACGCATGCATGCTCGAGCACACACACACACACACACACACACACACAAGCAGGTGTGTCAAACGGTCATGAACACATTGTCCAACTCGATCAACCTCCCGGCGTGCGTGTGCACATTTAATAACTTTTCCTCCACTGTCAGAAAACAAACGACATCGCTGCCCAGCTTCGCTGGATGAATACACACACACACACACATACTGTAAATGCTGAAAACGAATGTGACTGTTCATTCCACCTCTCAAGTAGCATAAAACTATGGGACCAGCATAATTTGCGACAGAAAAACATCAAGCGACCTTCTCAAAGTGCTCTAACCCATGTCAATCAGACTGCGTAAATGTTGCTTTTCCCTTGTCGCCAACACTGCCCTGGAAGACGAGGGCCTTCAAACTACCTCTAACGTTATGTACAGTGCCAGTAAGCTCCTCCATTTTCAACGAAAGAAAGGTGCGACCTCTCATATTTGCACGTCTTCTTCCCAGGTCTTTATCGTAGTAGTGTTTCTGCTCATTTCATAGTAAATTCATAGTCAGTGTGGCCTTCAACCCACTGGTCTGTTGTGACGCTCCTGTTGATAAGTGCATGTTCTGTGTATCTGTCCGTCTGGTGTTTGTCCAGATGCAGTTCCTTGACACCCTGGAGGGAGAGGACCTGCTGCTGACAGGGGAGGTGAAGTGGCGCCCTCTAGTGGAGGAGAATGCCCAGAGCGTCCTGAAGGTGGCCACTCCCACGTACAATGACGCTGGGCTCTAAGACACCGCCTCCCGGCCCTGTTGTTCAGCTGGAGGGTGCACTCCTCTCTTTCTCCCCTCTCCCCTGGGTCCTAAAAGAACAATGTTTGAAGTCTTCTCTCTTCCCTTCTTGGCCTCTCCTCTCTCATTTCCCTCCTCTGGAAACGCTGCTCACAGTTACAGATGTAATATACTCCAATGTCACTCCTGTCTTCTCTCCTTCCGGTACTGTCTATCCTTTATTTGCAAATGTCTTCCTAGTATACTTTGTCTGGAGAAATAATATTCATTCTCACACACACACACATACAGTTGTCATGTCCTTTTTTATTTTGTGCTTTCTGAGAGCCACTCTCGTTTACTTGTCGTTTAGGAAATACAGCCTTGCAGACAAGGGATGGAGAGAATGTGTTGTTTCTGTATTCATGTTGGTGTGTTTGTCTGTACCAACAGTACACACACAGCTGTAGGGTAACACTCGTGACATCTCTGGAGCTTAGAGAGAATGATGCAGTCAGGCAGGTCTTATGTGTCTGTGTTGTTTGTGAGGTGTGTGTGTCTCTCTCCCCCCCCCCCCCTCTCTCTCTCTCTCTCCGCCTCCCACACACTCAGTATCCATATCTCACGTGTCACCATTGTGAAAAAACAAACAAATTAGGCTGGTTTTTGTTTTAGTCTTTTTATGGAATATAATAAACATCTCTGAAGGTTCTTGGGTGTGTTGATGTAGTTTTGTCTGATGAAGAATAACTCCAAGGTGAATCCCATGTTTATTTGATGGTAAAGGGTAGGGAGCAATTGATGAACTGCTCTATGGCCAGTTTAATTTGTGTTCCTCCCCATTTAATTGGAATGTTGTATTTGTTTCAACAGCAATAATGAGGTTTGTGTAAGCTCAGAAGCACGTTTAACAGTTGTAAGCTGCTATCCTGTCTCTCTGTCTGCCCTGTTGTAACAATAAGCTTTTTTTGGTAGTGGGAGGAGATAAAAGTGTTTTCATTGAATTGTAAATGTAGATGAGACCTGAGTGTTGCTGGCCAGGTAAGCCAAGCTGCTACCAGATACAGAATCTTCCTACTGTAGCGAACCTGCTGTGCTTTTGAAATGAGACCGTGGGATAGTAACCATGGGGACAAACGTATCACATTTCTGAGTGAATGACAGACATACATGTAAAACTGCCTTATCTGATTAATCTCAATGATTGTAACGGGGCCAAACCTGTGTGTGTGTGGCATATTTGTGATCCAGACAACTACAAACTCTTACATGCCGTTATCAAGTCTGTTTCTCAAAGGCCACATAAAACAATGCCAAGGCAGAATTTAAACATATTTGAAGATGATATGTTTAACAGGGTTAAAGAAGTTCTTGGTAAGTGTATGATGTAGAGAGATGGACTCCCAACAAGCCAGCAGAGAGCACTACATACCACATTTGAGTCATTACGGCCATCTGATATAATCTTGTCCTTAACGATTTATGTAGAATTACACAGACAAACACTAATAGAATGTGTGAGTGGGCAGATGGATATTTATTGTAATATAAATTGTACTTGTAAAATTAACTTCCTATCCTAATTATGAACTAAACACACACACATAAAACAACCTAACTGAGATTACATGCATTCACTAATTTCTTTAGATTTAAGTTTATCACTTGCTGTTTGTGTATTAGAAGCATGTCAAACTCAAGGTTTACAGCGGCATGTGGTGAGACTGTTGACATGTCATCACTTCTGACTTCTTCCTTCCATGAAAGGCTCTGCATGACATCTCCTATTCTTTGTCTGTCTTTTCATTATGTGTTTAATTTTTCATTAAGTTTATACAGTATCTCACAAAAGTGAGTACACCCCTCTCATATTTGCAAATATGTGAGCATATCTTTTCATGTGACAACAATGAAGAAATTACACTTTTCTGCAATGTAAAGTAGTGATTGTACAGTTTGTAGAACAGTGTAAATTTGCTGTCCCCTCAAAAATAACACAACACACAGCCATTAATGTCTAAACCGCTGGCAACAAAAGTAAGTACACCCATAAGTGAAAATGTCCAAACTGGGCCCAATTAGACATTTTCCCTCCCTGGTGCCATGTGACTTGGAAGTGTTACAATGTTTCAGGTGTGAATGGGGAGCAGGTGTGTTAAATTTGGTGTTATCTCTACTTTACATTGCAGAAAAGTCATTTCTTCATTGATTCATGAAAAGATATGCTCACATATTTGCAAATATGTGAGGGGTGTACTCACTTTTGTGAGATACTGTATATAAATATATATTATTTATTGTTTTTTTTGGGTTGTTGTTTTTTAAGATGACTTTTTTTAATCTATAAAGACATTATTGTGCTTTCATTCAATGAAACAAATTTTCACCTTACTATGCCTAGCTCCTCAGCAGACAGATCTAAGACTAAGAAGGCTTAGGCTACATTTTTGTTAGCTAGAACTGTTAAGGACAAGGGGAAGTGTTGAATGTTATCTCTACTCAATTCAGGAAACCAGCAAGTTATTTTCTTTCATCTATTTCTGCTTCACTAACTTGCAACACAATGCATGGCATCTCAGTTGGGGGAAAAAGTTTGTAGCAGAACAGAAAATGAATAATGGCCTGACCTTGCACTTCACAGGGAAGTGGTTGGAGTCAGCCATCTGTTAATCACGCTAGACGTCTGCCAATTTGAACTTTTTGTAAATGAGTATTCTGCAAAACATGCTTATTTTCTGTTTTCCCCATGGCCTCTATTCTCCTCTGAATGCTCGCTGCTGTCTTAATGCTTAATGTCTTAATAATTTGGGAAAAAGTGTTAAGTCCATACTAAATGCACTGTGCGCACACCAGATAAACAGCAGTTATTTGAATATTATAGTGGTGACACACAGCAACAGCAGTTCATGCTAGTATAAGAAAATATGCAGGTATACAATAAACCTATGAAACAAGGAAAAAAGTCAAACAGAATATAACATGGGGATACATTATTCCTATATGGGGTGTATGTTGATTTGGCTAACTAGCCATCATGATTGTGGGGAAAACGCTGTCTCAGAATATGTACGGTATATCCATATTGCCCATATGACGTCAAGACGATATTAATTAATGATCTGTGTTTTCTTTCAATTTTAGGAAACCATCCACTGGCACCCAGAGGCCTTTACATCTGTTCAGTGTTAATCCCACTGTTACAGTTATAGAATTGGGCTAGTTGCTGGTTTTGTCCTCTGTCATTGTATTCATTCATGAACAAACCAGTTCTGTGTTGACCTTACATTGTAAATGATTGTATTCACTGTGTGTGTGTGTGGGGAGGAGGAGACCCATCAAATGCATGTTTATGCTTGTGTAAGTTTTGTGTAGAACTTTTTTGTTGATCTGTGTGTGCGCGCGTGTATGTGTGTCAGATTATGGTCAATACCCAAAATGCAACATGAGTATTGATCTGATAACATAACCTTCTCTGTGCTTACTCCTGCATGGATTGTCTTGGATCAGGTTACATCCAGTGGGAATCTATACACACAAACATTCAGTCAGGATAACACACGGAAACTATGTTCAGTAATAAGGGAACGGATATATGAGTTTGCAACACAAACATGCATACACACACAGCTGCACATACTGTAGACTATGTTGTTTCCTTGTCTGTAGAACCCTCGATTGACGTTTGAATGAGCTTCAGCTATTTTAATTGACTTCACTGTAAGCATTAGGTCGATTTTTTTTTTTATAAACCTATTACATTATAAATTATATATATAGTATATACAGTATATGCTGTGTGTGTATGTGTGTGTGTGTGTGTATATATATATATATATATATATATATATACTGTGTGTGTATATATATATATATATATGTACACACACATACAGTATATATATATACACAT
>JAODUH010002451.1:0-12018 GCA_027564835.1 Typhlichthys subterraneus | reverse complement strand
CACTGGCCTGGGAACGCCTCGGGATCCCCCAGTCAGAGCTTTCCAATGTGGCTCGGGAAAGGGAGGTTTGGAGTCCCTTGCTGAAGCTACTGCGACCGACTCCGGATAAGCGGATAAGCGGATAAGCGGATGACGATGGATGGATGGATGGATGTTTCATCCAACTGTCCACTAAAACATTTTTGGTTGACATGTGCTGTTAAGCGAATGTATAATTGAAATATTAAATACTAGAAAATCGATCTTATAATTTTTGTGTCTAAGGATTAGTTTTAACCTATTATATTTTACCGTATAAACTCAAGGTAGGTGTCTACTGCCTAATTAAATGAGCTGGCTTCATCCAATTAAATTGGTAGCCTAAGCCAAGTCAATGTGCCTTTGTCAGCTCTATCAGTTTGTAGGTTATCTTACATTTGGGCAGGCTAACAGAAGGTTTGTAAATCGCTAGACTATAACATTGTTAGGTCTACTTGTTGCGTTTGACAACACTGCATTGATAAAACTCATACAGTGCAAATATCTATCAATAAATTTTAGTCATAAGATGAGGGGGAAGGGGAAATCTTTGTGTTTAAAAATAAATTAAAAAAAGGCCTACTTCTGTTAAACATCTTAAGGGCTCAAGATGTATGCTGTTTAGAAACAAGTCGTAACCTTGAATCTCATGTCAGATGACACTCAGAATGCAGGCATAATGCTGACGGAATACATTTTCAGTTCATTTTAACAGCTAAGTACTTGCTTGTGATGGAATAGGTTTTATGGTGCCTTAAAACTGCCATAATACAAGGCCAGCTAGGCCAACAGCTGAAAGGTGTGTGGTTTACCCAAAGCCAGAACAAAGTGGTAAGGGGGAGGCTCTCCCTTGAAATGTGGTCTTAAGGACTACGAGTTTGGTTTTTAACACGTATACATGTCAGAAAACAAAACAATTTTTTTTTTTTATCTGAAGGCACATTAAAAAAAAAAAAAATTCTATTGTCCTGTTTGATGTCATATTGTTATTTGTTTACAGGTCACCTATTGTGAACTTTATGTGATCTCCAAGCCTATAAGAGACGGGTCATAGACGGGAGGAGAGACTCGGAGAAAAACAGTGGACCACGGAAAACGGGATTTAGAGTTTTTAATTTGAGTCAAACCCACAACTTTATCCAAATAGGTTGCAACACACCACAATAATCATGGAGGCCATTGCCAAATATGATTTTAAAGCCACTGCTGAGGATGAACTTAGTTTTAAACGTGGAGAAATCTTAAAGGTAAGTTGACTACAAATAATATTAATTGTTTTTGCTTGTTCTCAGTTTACGCCCCCTTCATACTTATGCCTGAAATAGACCAAATCGCCGGTGGGCTTTTTGGCTTTAGAGACATCCTGTATTTATGTTTCTCCATGGTGAACTTTTTTCTTTGTTTAATTGTTGTCTTGTTGAGAATCCAAACTGTAGTACTTACTGTCTGTTGTGTCTATCTGTTGTTGTTGTTATTATTCACCACCATCTGATTAGCTGCGAATGCCTTCCTAATATATTTTCCATTTGTATTCTTGAACCTTAATTCACACATTTACAAAGATGTGTACTAGTATATCTTTTTAGATTTTCTGTGATATAATCATTTTAACTATTCACATTTCTTATTCCCGCATGAAGGAAGAAGCACTCCTTTTGCTGTGAAGTATCAACAATGTCATATTAGATACTTGTAATGATATAATCATAAACAGAGAGAATAATGACAAACTCAAAACAGAATTTTAGAACAGAAACAGAAACTTAAGTGCAGAGTACGTGGAATGCCAAATGTATCTGGGTGTACGGCCATGACTAATGTATTTAAAGTAAACCAATGTCTTCTTTAGTTAGTTGTTTTCAGAGCTAGATGAGAAGTGATTTCCCACAAGGACTTTACTCTATTTGGGATTAAAATGCAATCATAATAATCTCTGTTAAATGTCAGTGAATCTTGGATAGAAGTTTGCAGGGGCTGGGTAAAATACGTAACAATAATATTTCTCAGGATTTCTGGATGATGTGTTTGCATCTGAATACTTTGCACTGTACTTTTAGGTCAATCATTATTATACTGAAAGATTGTGCCTAGGTATGGAATGCTTCTGACAGAAAGGCTTTCACGTGAATTACAATAGCATCTTTTACGCTAAGTGGCTTTATAACTTCTAACATTGCATTTGTTGTTTGGTTCCCTGTTAGTGAATTTCATTTTCAAATAATTTGTTTTTATGGACAATCTGGGGTTATAGGTAGGCGGAGGAATTATTTCCTGTACAAGCAACATGCCTGTTTGAAATGGCATTGCATTTTTCGGGAATTTGCTTGATCAAGGGTTTTTTCTACAACACACAACGTGCTGGTTAGAGATTATCCTGTAGAAGTATCATCCGATTACATACTTTCAACCCATGCACTACTCGGCCTGTGTGATCAGGTGCCACATGCATCCAAGCCATGCATGCAGCACCAGCTGAGCTCTATGAATATTAATTGCGGTGATAAATAGGGAGATTGTCTCGGGATGAAGCTAGAGGCTTGCAGCCAAGAGATGCAGTTGAGAGTCCGTATTCATATTGGAGTTGCATAAGCTCAAGGCCGGACCACGATTTGCTGTCCGCCATAGGGGATTTGAGGGGATGTGAAAGGGGGAGCAAGGTCGTGGTGGTGAAGTCCTTGAATGCACGAGTAAAGAGTTTAAATTACTTCTGATTTCATGGGTGTCAAGAAACCTACCCTTCACTTAAATGTCATTGCATCGCCATCATATGCTATAGGTCTAATTTCTTAATGTTCTTCACCTACATGCCATGATGCTGCTGCATAAATGTTTTGTTTCTCTTGTTAAGAGACCTTTATATCCAAGTGGATGAGGCATTTAAAATGTTGCAATATGTGGGCTATTTAGATGAGTAGCCTCTGCTGTTGCACATTTTTATTTGTAAATAGATCATTGTTGTTTAGCCTATGGGTTATGTGTAAAATTAAGGCATTTGGCATAATTCATCAGCCTGGCAAACATGAAGCTAAACACATTTTCAAAGTGTTCTCCCGCCGATCGTCTTAGCCAACCGCCAGGTTTGAATGAGCTAAGCTTTCAATTTTCATGAGTTTCAATACTACTGTACTATAGAACACGCTGCTTAGTGCCTTGGAAAACATAAAACGATTGCTGAAGTCTGCATGTGTGCAAGCAATCAATTCAGTCATTGGGGCGTCAGTGGGTAGAGGAGGGTGACGGCCGGATGATCTAGAAGTTGATTGTTCAAGCCCAGCTAACTCATCCGTGTTGAGGTGTCCTTGAGCAAGACGCATGACTAATGCATGAATGTGAGGCAGTCATGCACTGCGCGTCGAGTAGCCGGAAACTTTGCAAAGCGCTAAATACAGTCCATCATCACTGTTTCCTGCTTGTCCCTTGCCTTTTGATAGGTCAGCAGTGTCACATGACTAAATATGAGTGGTGCTTGTGTGCAGCAGCCACAGACACACCAAGTTAGTCAATTTGAATTATGAGATTCTTAATAATCATTGATGATAAATCATGATGCCTAAATTGGAAATTGTTACAAAAGAGGTAGTAATTACTATGAAAGGATTGGTGTAATTAATAGATTATTAGGATTTTTTTTTTCCTTTTTTGTATATGCTTAGAACACTTCAGCCACAACATTTACACTGCAGGGCTTTGGCTTGTGTCACTGCATGCATCACAAGTGGAAAGTATACTGGCCCTTAGCTAGCACAAAACAAATTGAAGACAACAAAAGCATTGGCTAATGGTATCACTGAATATCATCTTATTTGCTGAGATGGCAAAAATTAACTCTGTGTGGGGAAATTAAAGCAGCATCATAATCATCGTCGTTGTTTTCCTCCTCAAAGGCCGTGCTATCCGGGGTCATTGTCACGGTGCCGATTTCTAATGTAATGCTCGTTTCAAAGGGACATACGTTGGCGCAGACAATAGCAGAGCCACCAAAGTCCTTATTCTCAATGTCATGGAGCCACAGCACACTACAGCAAAGTGAGTGAGCAGTTGCCTTGCTATGCTAGGCTTATTTAATTGTTTCACTTCTCTGCTAGCAATAGGTTGCACTAGCATAATACATGATTGCATAGCCTATAGGCGTAGGTCGTCTGCTACTATATAAACAAAGTTTCCGCACGCAATGATTCAGTAGATATGCATTACTTGGTCGGAACGATGCTTTGCCTCGTTTTGACCCGACCCACCCGCACCCTCTATTTTCTGATGAGCTTCTCCGAACCCGCCTGACCCGCGCGTCGCTAGTAAACGGTCTGCATAGTACAAACTGTACAGTACTGTATACTAATGTTATTTGTATACAGTACTGCATGTTTGAATGGCCCACCTAATGTGGATGGTATCTGTAGATTGCACTTTTCTACATCAAAGGGCTCAGACAAGAGCTATATGTCTTTATGACAAGAGGGACAGAATAACATGAGCCAATTGGAACACAGGACACAGGAAAGTCACATCGCTATAAAGACCATTAAACATTATGCACCTGAAGGCCTATTTATGAATATTTGACACAGACACAGGTAGACAACTTATATTGGGCCTGTGTGATAGAATAGAATTATATTGTTCAGGCAGGAAACGCTACGCTGCTAAGCTTGGGCCAATCACAGAGCAGTACATTAGGAAGCACTGATTAATTTGCGCCACATAACTTCTGGTGGGCTTGAGTAAAATTGTTACCCAACGGTTTCGTTTGCCAACATGGACATGCTGTCATCCAAGCTGTGCACCAGCTACTGTTAACACATATTGTGTTGCGCTTCTATTACCCATGTCAGACCCTATTAGGGATGTACCCAACAGCTTTTCAGAAAAGCATGAATAATATGATGGTAACACATTTGTTCTACCTAGGGCTGGGTGATATGGACCAAAGGTAATCTCTTGTATAAATATCTTTATGTAAGTTATGTTCACAATTCTCTCCAGTACTCAGTTATTAACATAGACTGAATTAAAGAGTAAACATTCAGGTTTTCATTTCTTGCTGAACATGTTATACAGCTTTGCAAATACAAGTGAAAAATGAAATACATGCATACATACTAGGTCAGCCCTTGGCATCCACACAGTCTGTACTGGATTGACTGCGCATGGACAACAGGCTGAAACCCACCTAGACATGCAACATATTTATTGCACTCTCTATATTGCTCTGTTGCTCATCCAACCTTTAAACCCAAACCATCTCCATATGATTGAGCCATAGATTTTCTTATAAACCATTATTTTGCCTTGCAGCTATAGCATGCCATCCTCCAGAGTTTGAGCAGAAAATTGCCATAACTAGCACGGTTTTGTTAGTCTTAAACCAGACTCACAATTTTCTTTGCATAGCCTGGACATGCTCTATTGGGGATTGTTTGCAGTCGTCAGGTTAAGTTTGAAACTTTAGTACAGCCTTTAACCAATCTTCGTCAGCGTTGCTACAGCTGTTTTTATTGCTTAATCTAGGTCTACCACTGCTGCCACCAAAAACAAACATGACATGTCATCGCACCTAGCCACCTAACATTTATTGAAATCAACCTTTACGAGTATTTGAGTTTAACGTTCTTGACTTGAACAATGATCTTTTATATAGACAAACATCATATACGTACTTCGTGTCACAATTCAAAAGAGATCTAAAAATAATGTTATTCTCGCCGTTGAATACCATGCATATTTTTTCCAATCTAAGGCCCTTTAACGCGGCAGTGACTTCGGATCTCTATTCTGACATTTACTATAATTAATACACATTCTGCTTCTGTATTAATGCCCCGGTTGCAGTTATGTTCGGTCAGCTATACGGTATCCTAGTATTTTTGTAGATGCTTTGTGGATGTTATGACAGTGTCATGTTCAAATATACGTGTAACGATACAAGGTTTTTTTATTTGTATGAAATGCGTTAATTCAAATAAGATCGCTTAGTACATCCTTTAATTTTCTGATGAGAGATCAATCCTGTGTGTTTAACTGGCCTATCAGTTATATTTCGTCATCAACACCCCCCCAATCCTTCCCCAACCGGGCCTAAAACACAAGTAGGCTACTCGAGTATTCGCTCATTTTCTCTGTCGGGTACTCAAACAGTCAAAATGACCAAAATGCACATCCCTAGCGCCGGCTCACAAGTCGCACTGGTGCTCCTAGTTGTAAAAACGAGTCTCACTCACTCTGAAAATGGCCACAAAATGCAACTAAATGGCAGTCACAGTCTGGAATCCTGAGTTGTAAAATAAATGCATATGAACAGTGTGCCAGCTGGCAGACAGCCTGCAGTCAAAATCTTATAATCCTACCCAGTTTGTGTTATGTACTTGATCTCCTTCTGCAAGCGTCTTGCTATGACCTCAAGCAGGTTCTGCTCAAGAAGATAATCTATTTTGTATGGGGCACTAAATACCAACATCTTTCAGTGGGCGGAGTGGTGACTAATAAATGAGAGCAAGACCTGTGCACTTTACTCCTGTGCAGTTTCAGACACCTCTCAGCTGTAAATGAGACTGAATGTAACACAGTGTGTCCTATTTCTGTTCGCGCGTGCACCTGTGCACATGCTACAGCTTAGCTGCTGTTTGCGTCCTGTTTCGTTCTCCTCTTCCTCCCCCAAGCAACTTCCTGTCTCTCCATGGTACACGTTATTACACACATTATTCTATTCTGTCCTGCATTTACTTGGGGAAATGCTTCTAACTGAAACAGGCCTCTGTTAGAATAATACGTAATATATTGTAGTGGTCATGTTTATTTGCATTCAAATTATACCCATTCAGGAAGATCTTTTAACACCCTACCTAACACCCGTAGCTCATTCCTGTTTTGTTGTTTTTGACATTCTGTTTTACTGTGTATTTAATTTTTGAAACTTGAGCCATTTATCTCCACAGAAGTCCCATGAAGCTTTTAGTCTGTTACAATACTTTATTTAGGTCCCCTGCTGATTAATAGTTTCCATATAACCCATTTGTGTTATTTTCTCTATTGATTATACACTCTTATCCCTATTTACCATGGAAGTGGAGAGGAATTCTCCACTCTTTCATCAAGTTCTTACAACTGATTGCCATTATCCCCAAATGTTCCAGTAAAAGTGCATAACCTCTTGCCTCTTTTCCTTCACATGACTACATGCACTGTTTTGATGTTGGCAGCAATTGAGTTGATTTCTCAGCTGTCTTGTGTGTGTGTAGGGGGGAGCAGTGTAGCAAATGTTTGCAGCTGAGATGGGCCATTAAAATCCCACTATAGTACAGTGTTTGATACAGCCATCCCTCAGCTATCTCTCAGGCGGCCTTGCTGCAGCACACTGGTATATCTAACAGCCTTTTAATGCATGACTACAGCATTGCTGAGTTCATCCTGGTTAGGTATGTATTGTTCTTTCACACGTAATTCTGCTATACAACAAATGTAATTGAATTTCAACCTCTGTGATTTGCTTTGCATATCAGTCTGAAAAGTTGGTCTCTAAATGATGTTTGTTTCAATCAAATATTTAGGCTAGGATCTTCAGCCAATCAGAACAAGACCCTCTTGGGGTCGACATTCTAAGCACAGGCATTTAAAGGCGGGGTCAGTCATTATTGCTAACTTTAAGTTCAAATCAAAACTGTATCGCTCCGCGGCCCTCCGCTGTGTCAATCCATTGTGAAGCAAAGAGTACTGTAGCGCTACGGCTTTGTTGATACGAGTGGTGTTCGTATTTACAGAGCCAGGGCTTTGTAGAAGTATCAGATTATTTTTTCAACACGCAAAGAGCTAACAAAGCTAGCGAAATGCGAGGAGATATTCATTGAATTTGACGAAAAGTGTATTAGCTTACATTTAGCTTGCAATAGCTAAATGTAAGCTGCTTTTAATTACTTTTGGCACCCAACATACTATCCACCTGGATGGTGAAGGGTAATTGGTTCTGTATCTGACATGTTTAAAGTAGACTATTTGTATAGTGTACATCCTTGAGCTTTGCATATTCAGCAATAAATCAGATGTGAACTACTACTACAACATTTTGGCTTAGGCTATGTCTTGCATTACACATGCAGGCATCTACAATGCAGTTGCATATGTTTTGACAATTACAAAATAAATTAGCCTAATTTGAAGATATAAATGTGGAAGCCAACATTACTCTGACGCAGTGTTTCTCCATTCCATTGTCTGATTAACGTCAGTGTGACCCTCATCCTACAATGTAACCTGTAGCGTTTCCTGGAAGATTTGGTCACATGGTGTAGGTCCCATTGACTTCCTCTCTTCGCTCATGACTGAGGAGTTTAGCCTTCCCTGTGCAGCCCTTGCAGGGTGTACGCCTACAGTATATTTGATTTACTTGTTATACATTTTCAAAACCAGAAGACAAATCACGGTACAGGGGTAAACGGATAGTACTCCAAGAACACATGGATACAGAAAATACTGCCATACCCCGGTAATGAAAGTGTTCGCTTGTGTTAGAGGATTTTTTTTCTCTGTGTGTGTGTGTGTACGTGCGTCTTCATTCAATCAGCTACACATCAGGCAGTGGCCTGAAACTGATTGTTTCCAGCAGCCTCCTGCATTGTTCCACGAACTGGAGGACAGGGTACAGGGTTGTTGTGTCAACATATAGTCCCACTGGTAACGCTGGTGCCACAGGGCTTACCAGCCCATCTAGGGGTTCTGTGCTTTTGCCTAATGATCCATGAGCTCACATTTTGACTTTCAGTGTAGAACCAAGCTGTCAGCTATGGGGGCGGCCTGTAGACTGGGAGGTGTGCAGATCATCTTGTTCTTACTCCCATGTTCTGTTTCTAGGATGATGTGATCATAGTGGTGGGTATAATATGTGAAGGATAGTTATGATTCACTTTTTTCCCCTTAATCTTTTCATTTGTTTAATTAGGCAGCTACTTCATGTAAGATGAGGCCTATATAAAACGTTCCCAGAACAGTTTGAAATCCACAGATGGTGGCATGGTTTCTAGAGTTTGTAAGATGCTGTGACAGCCATTCATCACCATTCTGCTGTTTGGAGATTTTTTTTGGGGGGGGGGGTTTCTTTGAACCTCTCTCTAGGAAAAACAGCTGATTCAACATGCTGTGACATAAACTCAGAGCCATTGTTTTGAAGCGCATAGGTGGAGTTGTAGAACTAGCAAACTAAACTACTTTGAAGTATTTGTGGATCATGACGAGGCACAGTTGAGGGTTATCAAAGATATGATAACTTTTTTTTATTTTTTTGGGTGTTAGGAATTATTATGGTGTGAGAATCTTGAAGTGATGCTCAAAATCTATCTAGATACTGTGTAGTATATTGGGGTAACATTTTGTGTGTTCAGAGACGACTTGTATAATTAACTGATCCGGATTTGGATTTAACTGGTCTGTCATCTTGTGATTAAACATTTTCAGTAAATGGAACATGTATTTGCTTGCAGCTCTAGGTTGAAAAACATGATTCGACACACTATTGATGTGCAGATCAGCTCTGACTTCATGAGTGCATAAATAATTTACCCGCCACCAGGCATCCACCCGAACAAATGATTTCCTCAGATTTAGAGACGAGCACCCAAAAACACATTAGCCTACCATTATATCTGTGACATAAGTGCGATTAGTGTTCGCTCACCCACGTCACGTTTTTGTTAATTAGTAGAAGTAGTTAGTATTATGCAGATAGACAACTGGGTTATAATCAGACTGGATTGCAGTGAATTTGAGATGATTTTGCAATGCACTGAAAAGTTCAGGAAAACATGCTAAACACATTGCCAGCATAGAATGTTGTGATATTTTGAAAACGTTGTGAATCTGTTTACATAATTTTTTACTTCAGAAATGGTTCAAATGGAATTCACTTAAAGGGCTTTTCACAGGAAGCGGGGACCCACTAGTGTTAGATTAATTTTCAATGAGAAGCGGGCGGGCGGGTTGGGAGGTGGATTAGTGGGCGGCCGCAGTCCCGAGAACTTTGCCGCTTGTGTGCATGAATCGCTCGCCTGCGAGATAAAATGTATTTAACTTATGAGGTGGCGGTGCGGCGAAGCATATTTGCCTTCTTGACTTGTATGCAAGAAGCATACAGCCGAACCAACCGACAGGATTGTTCTAAAATTGTTTTAATTTCACAAGCTTTTACCGTACACGAGACAGAAGATGTGCAAAATGCTGACAATGTTTATTTTGTTCTGTTATTCAGTTATTCTGAGCCTTATATTGTTTTTATCGATATCGGAATTTAACCGTATCGACCAAAATTATGAAATATATAGATATAAAGATCTTGGCCATATCGTCCAGCCCTATGTACACACAAACAGTCCTGACGTGAATCTTTAATAGGTTGCGTGTCCCCCTGCCCCCACCGAAGCTTTGTCTATTTGTTATTGATTACTACTGAAGCTTCGAAGCTCAAAAGAAAGTGTGTTTGTGCCAGCCCTATATTTTATACACTCCAGTGACTTTTACCAACATCGAAATGCTTGAGGTAATTTCTGGGGAATGGAAACTATATCTCAGATTATTTCTTTTGAGGTTTATCTTTTTTTTTTTACCAGAACCAATGTTTTTAGTATTTATACATATTGTTATAAAGAGGGGTCCGGCGACCCCCACCTACACTTTCCCCCAGAGGAAACACTGTACTACATGCAGTGCTAAGCCTTACTTTACAAAGGGTGTGTGGTTTGCCCACAGACTTGGCATGCAGAACTGCATTAGCAAAGCGCGCAGAGCCATGCATATTGAAAGCAGACGAGTCTCTTGGTTGTTATGGGGTTATTGATCGTCGCATTAAGTTGGATCAGAACATGGCCAATGAGACATCTACTTGCCAGGATAAAGCTTGGGTAGCATGGCTTATCTGAAGATGCACTTTTTGGAGTGCATTTGTTACAATATTTTTGCAACTTTAGAACTGCAAAATATATATATATTTTTTCCCTGTGTTTTTTCATTCCACTCGCTTGTTGGACTCACCGTACCACTGTTTTTTATTGATTGTTTTTATAGATTTGTTTTGCTCTTTCTTTCATTCTCATCTGTTTTCATTGTTGCTACAGAGATTTATGAGCAAGTCACTGACTGATGTACACTTTGCCTAGTCCTCCGACACTATTTGAGATTGACAGCTCTGATAAAAAGGCTCCATTTCCCTTTTGATTAATTCTACTCTTGGTGTCCAGCGTATAATATGGATGTCAATTTTGATAAAACCTTTTCTTCTAACGTTTTGTTTTGAAGGGAGAGATTTTATTTTGTGTGTAGCTGGCATTACCCAGAATGTTTTTTATTTTTTGCAGCTGTGTCTCGTGCATTGCTGGTCTGGTTGAGTTTGAGGAAGTGAAACAGAATGTCATGTCATAATAAGCCAGTAGTTAAAATGACTTTCGACTTCAGGAAGAAAGGGTTGTTCTTATAGTCGACCTGGGAATTGCACTAAAGAGTGCTATACAGTAAGCAAACTGGAGTTTGTGTTTTATACTCTGGGGCAGCAAATCCCATGTAGATAGATCACATGACTGCACAAGATCTTGTGTGAAGTCTCTTGTCCACATAGACTAAATAATGCATATTTCAGCTGTGGCTATTGTTTGACATTGCTTGTAGAGGGGAAGATGTATGAGAAGCAGGCCAAAAATATATTTCATCACTCCTAGTGGATTCTCTGAAATGTGCTTTCTTCATCCTCAGAATCTGAGCATTTCATGAGAGAAGTGATTATGTCACTTGTCATTTAGGGGTGCACAATATATCGATATACTCCACTGTATATATACAGTAGATGTCTCATTGGCCATGTTCTATACAATATACTCCACTGAGACTGCTCTTCTCATGGTGACTGAAGCCCTACACACTGCTAGAGCATCCTCCCTCTCGTCAGTCCTCATCATTTTAGACTTATCAGCTGCATTCGACACTGTAAACCACCAGATCCTCCTTTCAACTCTAGCTGAGCTAGGAATTTCA
>JAODUH010002450.1:0-12019 GCA_027564835.1 Typhlichthys subterraneus | reverse complement strand
GAGACATGAGAGAGAGACAGGAGAGAGAGAGACAGGTGAGAGACAGACAGGTGAGAGAGACATGAGAGAGAGAGACATGAGAGAGAGAGAGAGAGAGAGAGAGAGAGACAGGTGAGAGAGACAGGAGAGAGAGAGACAGGAGAGAGAGAGAGAGACAGACAGGTGAGAGATACATGAGAGAGAGAGACAGGTGAGAGAGACATGAGAGAGAGACAGGAGAGAGAGAGACAGGTGAGAGACAGACAGGTGAGAGAGACATGAGAGAGAGAGACAGGAGAGAGAGAGAGAGACAGGAGAGAGAGAGACAGGAGAGAGAGAGAGAGAGAGAGAGACAGACAGGTACCTGCAGGAGAGGTGGTGCTGCTGGAGACACTCTGGGAGCGGATGATGGCCATCCATCCCTCCACCAGGATCGTAGCTAGCTTCCTCAGCTCTACACACACACACAGGTTCAGCTGGGAGATTCTCACTGCAGAAACGGTACATTCCTGGTGCATTATGGGTAATAGCTCACCGTCAGTCTCTCCAGATTTACTCAGCTGTTTGACCAGCTTGGCCGTGTTATTCTGCAGAAACAGTCACATCATCGTCATCATTATTATAATCATCATCATGACATTACCGCTACCACCGTGTGTCCACCAGGGGGCTGTACCTGCTTGAGGTGGTCCACCTTCAGCGGCAGCTTCTGCAGCGTGAGCAGAATGAGCTGCAGCAGGGGGGTGTTGGTGGTGGTCTTGGAGTAGGTCAGCCAGGCGTTCAGAAGCTTGTAGCCCCCCACCCTGATGAACCTGTACATGCACGCACACGCACACACACACACAGAGGTCAGCTCAGCTCTGGTAGACACACAGTAAAACACACAGTAGAAGCCACTGGACGTACCTGTTGAGCACGTCGTGAGACTTGGTCTGCAGCAGGATGTTGAGGTACATACACCTGCTCACCATCTTGGTAGAGGCCTTCATTAGGCTGCACACACACACAATTACCACTCTGCAGTGAAACTACTATTTACCACCACTAGAGGTGCCATCGTCTCTTCAACAGTGTTAGAAGCTTAAAGTATCGTAGTTAATGTTTTTATTGTTCGTTTGTAGTTCAAGTTGTAGTAGTTTCATTAGCTAACACTATTAGCATTATTTAGCAGTAGTATCATTAGCTAACAGTATTAGTAGTATACAGCAGTAGCATTATAGCTAACAGTATTTGTATTCTGTCGCATTAGAATCATTAGCTAACAGTATTAGCATTATGTAGCAGTAGTATCATTAGCTTACAGTATTAGCATTATGTAGCAGTAGTTTCATTAGCTAACAGTATTAGCATTATGTAGCAGTAGTTTCATTAGCTAACAGTATTAGCATTATGTAGCAGTAGTATCATTAGCTAACAGTATTAGCATTATGTAGCAGTAGTATCATTAGCTAACAGTATTAGCATTATGTAGCAGTAGTTTCATTAGCTAACAGTATTAGCATTATGTATCAGTAGTATCATTAATTATGTATTGTGCTCTATGCTGTAGCAGCAGTGTAGAAGGGTCTCACCTGAACACCTTGGGCACTCCCTCCAGACTGCGTAGTTCTCCATCCTTGCCTAGCAGGGCCTCCACCCCCTTCAGGACCTCTCTGGGGTCCACAGGGCCCACGGCCATCCTGTCTGCAACACACACACACACAGTTAGCATACAGTGAGAACACACCACAGGCAGACACACACATCCTGTTCACATCCTGTTCTGTTGGCTGGCTTTCCTGCCAGCGGCACATTAGGCTGCTCCATGACAAACACCACCATGACCCAGACCACCTGGCCAAGAGGACGCCCCTCTGCCCCCCCACACAAGCTCTGGTAGTCAACCTCTAGGCCAAGAGGACATCCCTCTGCCCAACACAAGCTCTGGATGTCAACCTCTAGGCCAAGAGTACATCCATCTACCCCACACAAACTCTGGTAGTCAACCTCTAGGCCAAGACACCCTTCTCTCCCACACACACTGTGGTAGTCAGCCTCTAGGCTCGAACATCCGTCTGCTCCACACAGGCTCTAAAAGCCAGCTTCTAGTCAAGGAAGACACCCCTCAGCGCCACACGAGCTTTAGTTGTCAGCCTCTAGGCCAAGAAGACACCACTTTGCCCCATGAGCTTTGGTAGTCAGCCTCTAGGCCAGGAAGACATAGCTGAGAATCTGTGACTCCTCTTCATATGGCTCCTCAGGCAAAAGACAGGACTCAAGTGGCCGTAAAGCCAAACATTCCTCACAAGGTTTTGTTAAGGCGCTAGAAGCTACTCAATGTGCTATAACGTTCTGTTGTTTTATAGAGATGTTAACTGAAAGATCTCATAGTAAAGATTGGATTGTGTGTTTTAAATATGCATCAGTCTTACCATGTGTTGATACAGAGAACAAAGGTTGTGGAATGAAAAACTACAAGAATATGAACCTTACCCGTGTGAAATGGTCATTTAGTCAAATCTACAAATCTAATTTATATGTTTTAAACTAAATGCAACAATGAAATGTGATGAAATAACACAATAAGAAATATGTCATAAAACAGGTATGTTTGGTCGTTGGTGGAATATCAATGTTTAAATTTATTTGCAGATAATGTGGTAATCTGTCATTCAGTGTCAAGTGTCAAAAGATATCTGATGTCTATGGCTATTTACTGCCCCCTAGAGGTTTGATCCATTTTACACATAATTACAGTATGGCTGGTCTGAGGATGCACACATAAATTATAGATTACAGCCACACACAAACAAATAAATAAGGCACCCTATAATGAACTTCATTCATACTTCTACACTTAGGAAGCATTTACTGGTCTGGATACTGAATAGTTTTCCATTTGTCAGTAGAGGTCAACAAAGAAAGCATTCAACTCCATGAATCCATGTGTTTACATTGCTTCTCCAGTTGAATGCATATTTTATATGTCCAAGGGACTCATGAATATTATCACAGTTCACGATTTTCCAGAGTAAATTATGTTAAGCCTATAGTGCACATGCATTGTCTCCCTCAAGAGAACCTATAGCTACATGGCAGTAGATCTGTATTGGGTTATTTTCTTTCCTCTAGTGTATATAGACATATTTGGAATTGAAATGGTTGCAGTTTCAAACGTCAGGATGTGAAGAATCAGTTTGGTCTTACCCGCTGAACTGTTGTAGTAGAGGTTTTATATAGTCTCAGAGCTCCAAAACACTGCAAATAATCAAAATCCTGCAAATGTCACAACTGTTAACCATGTACATCAAGTCAATATAATACAAGGACCATGGTGGTAGTTATTTGGGCAAAGAAAATTAGTCCTATTAAATGAAACCATTGTTATTGTGTTACTGCATATGGCAGGTTACATTTATATAATTTTTAATTTCCCTAAAATCACTTGTTTTACAGCATATTGTTTACTAGCCTGTAATTTATTTGAATCACTCACACTCATACACAGGTAATCACATTTACTCAAGAAGCTACTTTATGACCCACGGGATCAGGCTGTGAATGAATCCAGCGGCCACGGCCAGCTTGAACTTAAATAAAAGGGCTGTACCCGCAGCCAATTGCAGGCGTGCGTTCTGGGCAACCTGTTTCCAAATACAGTAGTGGCTGGGCTCTAAGAGGGGCAGAACTTGGACGTAAGCTCCGCCCTCCCTGGTTAACCCCTTCACGGTTCTTCCGACCGCTGCAGAACAATGGCAGTCGTATCAAACAGCGTTACCCAGCGCAGCTAACTAGCACAACAAACAACTGACAGTCACACAAGGCGACGACTTGTTCTGCTTTTCAGTTGACCAAACTCCCGACTGCCGCTCAGACAAAATCACGGTCGCCCCTGAGGTCGTCAACGGACGAAAGAAAACTAGTCCACCATATATGTTAATCCCGAGTGAAGACATCCTGCAATCTTTATCCTCAGATTGCCGAGTACTTGGTGACAAACTCCCTACCTCCCTGTTTCATGTTCCTCATAACAGATCAAAATATTCAATCAAATCCAAAAGCCTCGCACTACGCAATCTTTATGTACAGATTGCGGTGGGTGTAAGTTCCATGGAGCAGCACCTACACGCTTGACAGGAAAAAGTCCGTTTTCATTAAAAGTCAATTATATATTTGAGCCTACGGCAATCTTTATGAGGAGATTGCTTATGGTTATCTAGCGAATTTAATGCTATAAATAAGATTTCTGTATTCGTCAAATCCGTCTCACACACAAAGAAACGGAGAGCTGTGTCTCCGTCCACTTTCCTGTGTGAGCTCATTAGCTCTAACATATTTTACACTGTATAATACAAGTCACTTCAATACAACGCTACGTACGCAGTAAGACAGCTAGCCTACGAGCTACGGCTAGTTTCATTCGATTAATGTCGATTCAATTGCGCTTAAAGTCAACTTACTATAGTTATTATAGATCCTCAGCGTCTCGGGAATATAATAGTGTGCTTTAAAGCCACTTATAGCTCTTATTTCATCAGTTTTATATCGTTAACCTTCATGGTTTTATATCAACTGAAAAACTGTTTGGGCGGGGTTGTGGTAGCTAAAGGCTAGCCTTTCCTTCGGGAACAAACTGGAGACAAAAATAGTAATCAAATGTCCATTACTTGAAGAAAAAATATGAATTTGAGTAAAGCTGTTCAAATCCCCATCTCCCAGTCTTCGAGACAGATTCAGACCTGAAAAAGAAAAACAATAACAAGAAACATTTAACTCGAGTCCGTCCCCTTTTTGTGTGTTATTTTGTCTATATCGGGTCGGGGTATAGTTTTCATCGAATTCTAATGAAATATATGGTAAATACGCAGTAATTTCGATTAAAAGAGCGCGTTGACTTTCAAACGTTACTCACCTCTGACCAAATCCAGGAATGAGCTGCTGAGGGAGGGACTTTGCTTTTATACCCTGTGACGTTTTTTACGTCATCTTACCGTTTTTTCCTAAGTTTTCTCGAAACAAAATGGTGCCTGTGATCACATGGTGCCCTTCACCCAAGCTTCACAAGGGCGTAATGGCGTACTCTGGGCTCCTCGAAGGTTTCTTTAATAATGCTTTCTAAATGCGCACTTAAACTTACATAACTCGTCATTTTTAGGGCGACGGCAATGTATACTCACTAACTCGATGGCACAATCGTACTTGTAGTGTTGTATTGACGTATAAATTAAGTTGAATATATTTCTTCAAAATGGCGCCTATGTAAATGTAATCAAGATAACGGAATGCGGATAGCATGTATGCTCGCGATACTTGGTTGGTCGAAACGGGGTTACATTCTTGATAATAGAACACATGCCAGAGACTTATTTTTTTCCAAATTAAATTAACTAGATATCAAATATCATCACAACAAAATACATATTGTTGAATGTGTTTATATGCCTATAACCTAGCTGTAGGCCTATTGGCCGATACACACACTGTGGGGTCTGTGGGACAATTATATCGGAATATACTGTAATTATAGGCTTGGTAGCCTACTCAACTCAGCCCGTGTAGCGCTTATTTCAATTTTCTATAATGTTAAATAGAAAATTGGAACATGTATTTCAAATTTCGAAAGTTTTATTTTTTGATCGACTTTTTAATGTTAAAATCGTGATTTGGAAGTAGTTTTTCTACTTGTGGGATGCTGTCTATATAAATTAAAATACAGAAAAACGGAACGATTTTGTTTTTAAATGTGTCTTTGAGAGTGGGCAGAGTCAAGCACCCGACATCTGATTGGCTGCCGGGGACCATTTGCACCGCCTATCGTCATGCCAACACTGAATGATTACACCGGTCATGGCCGCCAACACACTCGCTGTTAACATGTTTTGGAGTATGTAATGTTTGCCACAGATTGTTTGAAATTAAAACGTTTAATGCAAGACATAGCCTACCAATTTATTTTAGATGTAGCTTATGGTGTTCTCGTGAATAGGCTATAGCAAAGTAAATATAAGATAAAGTAGTTCAAACTAGCTCCACTTCCAGCATAGAGTAGCCTAACATGATGCGAAATTATGGTCAATCATGTATTAAAACTTGTTTATAAAGGTTGTGAATGCTGAGTGTTTGTTGCAGAGGAGCGCTGAAAGGAGGTCCTGAGCTTAGATCTTACAGCAGCTGCACCTCCAGAAGGAAGGATGACCACAGCATCACTACAGGAGACATGTTAGGGAAAATAGAGAATTTAATTAAACAGCTGAGATCATATACCACGAGAGCTACTGTACTGTAGAATATACAGTGAAACATTAGGCTATACTGAGTTGCGATAGCCTATATTTAGCACAACTTTCTCCTGAGTGACTGTAGTAACCTAGCCTATGTTGAGGGGGGTCACAGTCCAACAAACATCTATAATGTAAATGTGTAGTTTATTTCAATATGAACAGCTGGCCTGGCGGTTGCATCTGCAATTATTGCAAGGCACGATTAATCATTTTAAAATGCACTTCCTTAATCTAATTTACAATACAATATATAGAAGGTAAACACCATCTTTTCTTTCAGTCAAGGTTAAAAACATAAAACTGGTTAAATACTCAACGCATCCAAAAAGACAACATGCCCTTTCTGTTTATCCATTGGTCAGCTCTGAACTATTTTGTTCTTACGTCATCAGTATATGCTTGTCTGATTGGACAGCAATTAAACTTTTCTCCTATTGGTCAGTGTTGAAGCGGCGCAGTGTAAAACAAAATGAGTTGTGTGCCAGCAGGCTGGCAGCGTGTTGTTTAAAGCAAGGCTACCGGCAGCTATGTCTAGTTGTTCCGCTCCGCCGAAGGGCATGTCTCGGGTCCTGGGCATCCTACGCTCGCTGTACCCGCACGTCCTCGGCCTGGAGGAGTTCGCGGACAGCGTCGTGTTCAAGGAGGGGACGAAGGCGCAACTCATCGCACCCACAGACTCGCTCCGCTTCCAGATGTTCGTGCGCGGCGTGTTCGTCTGCAGCGACAGCAGATTGCAGCAGGTGCCCAGCTGTGCCCAGGTAGCCTACTACAGACCGCATCCTACCGTGCATGCTATATATATGGACTCCTGTGTAACCTGCTGTAATTACATGAAAGATTCTGCTATGTAAATGAACAATAGTACACCATAAGAAATGCTATAGCAGCTGCTTCACGTGAGAGAATATCGCGATGTCTGCTTTGGCCAGCAGTTCTTTACTCAAATAATCTAATAACTACTGTGTGTTGCACATTACTCGTTGCATTTAATGCTGTCTATGCTTCTAATAGGATAATGTCTTTCTTAATTACTCCCTGCGGAAAGTATATTTGTCACATTACTACTTTACCTTCATCACTTCAGATTCATCACATACAATACTTTTGAGTTAATATATAAAGTAACCTGTTAAAATCAGATCCACATTCTTCGATGTAGGCCTACTATCATTTTCTGATCACTACCTAACCGGTTGTTACTGTTTTTACTCTACATAACATTACCTTTTGTGTGTTTGATGATAAGGGGGCTAAAGCTCTACTAAGGAGTTTGTGGGCCTTTTTTAAAGGCAAATTTGTTATTTTGTGGTCATGAGTGGCTAAAAGTATTTGTCTGATATTGTTGTTTGTATTAGACACTTATACTAATATTATCTCATTATAAAGTGATTAGACTTATGTCAATTAAACAACTAAATAAAAGGCACAACAAACAGCATGTAAAAAAATAAAATGTGTTAATGAACTGGTTTAAAAAAGTTGTTCAATATGGGTTATTTCCAATGTCAATAATACAATTCCTGTACAAACAATACAATAATGATTCTACGCTGATACATTGGCAGTGGCACTAATGACAATTTTAAAGTGTAAATACAAAACATGTACATATTAAGTTCTATTCAAATCTCACTAAAGAAACAAACTCTAGGGAAGGGGCAGGGCTTAGTACAGTCACTAGTTTTGTATTTATTTGTTAAACCTGCTTTCTGAAGAACCACCCACTGCAATCAGTTGGGGTTAGGCATCTTGCTCAAGAATGCTAACAGATATTTCAACACCGGGGTTCGAACCCACAACCTTATGGCTGTGAGCCCAACACCCAGACCACTAGACCATCCTAGTGGTCACCCTGCGCACACTCACCAACAACGCCACCACTAATAAACTACTACGGTGGTGTTGTTGGTGGCAGTTATAAACTAACAACAACCCCACCAATAATAAGCTAACACCAACAACACCACCGCTAATAAGCTAACACCAGCTACACCACCAGATCTGCAGCTTGCCGGAGCTCCTGGCCTTCGTGCTGAACCGTCTGCGGCGGCGGCGCCAGAGGAACGTGCTGGCGCACGGCTACGGCTTCCTGTCGCTGGCGCAGGAGGAGCGTGACGCCGACCAGTTTCGTTTCCAAGGCGACGTGACGCAGAGCGCGGCCTACGTGCATGGTTCGGACATGTGGCGGAAGCTGTGCGTGCGCCTGGGCACCGACCTAACGCGCCACCTGCTGGAGAGCTGCTCGCTGTTCCTGGCTGCGCCGCCCTCCTGCGCCTTCCAGCTGTGCGGCACGCCGATCTACGACCGCGTCTCCACGGTGACGGGCTCCCTGGGGCTCTGCCACGTGCCACCCGGGGGGAGGAGGGGGAGGAGCAGAGGAGGAAGAGGAGGAGGTGGAGGGGAGAAGGACGAGGGGAGGAGTATGGGGCGGTGCAGGAGAAGAAAAAGGAAGCGGCTGGATGAGGACGACGAGGAGGTGAAGGTCTCCATACCCTGCAAGAGTGAGTTCTAGATGTAGGTCAGCTAGAAGCTGTATAGAGCTGTAGATGTAGATTAACTAGAAGCTGTGTAGAGTTGTAGATGTAGATTAACTAGAAGCTGTATAGAGCTGTGATTAACTAGAAGCTGTATAGAGCTGTAGATGTAGATTAACTAGAAGCTGTGTAGAGTTCTAGATGTAGGTCAGCTAAATGCTGTATAGCGTTGTAGATGCAGATTAACTAGAAGCTGTATAGATCTGTAGATGTAGATTAACTAGAAGCTGTGTAGAGCTGTAGATGTAGGTCAGCTACTGTAGATGCTGTATAGAGCTGTGATTAACTAGAAGCTGTGTAGAGCTGTAGATGTAGATTAACTAGAAGCTGTATAGAGCTGTAGATTAACTAGAAGCTGTGTAGAGCTGTAGATGTAGGTCAGCTACTGTAGATGCTGTATAGAGCTGTGATTAACTAGAAGCTGTGTAGAGCTGTAGATGTAGATTAACTAGAAGCTGTATAGAGTTGTGATTAACTAGAAGCTGTGTAGAGCTGTAGATATAGATTATCTAGTTTTCTGTCAGGAGCAAGAACCCAGCAGATGGAAGACGTTGCCACGGGAAACCAGCCGGATGAGCGGCCGGTCACCGTCACCGTGGGGACGCAGGCGACCCCTTCGCTCCCAGCGGAGAGCGTGGCCAGCTCTAGCCCTGCCCACGGGCACGTGCGCGCCCTGGCCATGCTGTACGGGGGTCGGGGCTTGAGGGGCTTCCTGCTCAACAGGAAGTGGAGGGGCGGGGCCGGGCCCCCCCGCCAACTGGACGGACGAAACCTTGTGCGCCTGGTGTTCTTTGGGGGCGTGGCCGGGCCCCACAAACTTCCCCGCCGCTTCTTCCGCATGGTGGCGCCGTTCTCTGCGTTGCTACGGCGACACAGGAAGTGCCCCTACAGTGAGATGCTGGCGCGACATTGCCCCCTGGTGGAGGAGGGGCGGGGGGGCGTGGGGAGCCTGCTGGCACGCCACTGCCCCTCCCGCAGCGTCTTCCTCTTCACCAGGGACTGCCTGATGCACCTCGTCCCCGCGGAGATGTGGGGCTCCGCCCACAACCGCCACCGCTTCCTGTGCTGCGTCAGGAGCTTCCTGTCCTGTGGCAAGTTTGAGAAGCTGTCATTGGCTGAGCTGATGTGGAAGGTGAAGGTCAACGACTGTGATTGGCTGAAGATCAGCAAGACGGGTAAGTACCGGCTAGCTGAGCTAGTGAAGCTAACTTGCTACCATAGTTGGGCTAACAAGCTATCATAGTGGGGCTAACCAGCTAGTGGGTTTAACCAGCTAGCATAGTAGGGCTAACCAGCTAGCATAGTGAGGCTAACCAGCTAGCATAGTAGGGCTAACCAGCTAGCATGGCTAACCAACTAACACAGTGAGGCTACCAGCTAGCATAGTTATACTAACCAGCTAGCATAGTAAGGCTAACCAGCTAGCATAGTAGGGCTAACCAGCTAGTGGGGCTAACCAGCTAACACAGTGAGGCTAACCAGCTAGCATAGTGAGGGTAACCAACTAGCATAGTGGGACTAACGATGCAGCTAAAGGACCCAGCGGTACGTGTCATATGACCCCAGGCCGCGTGCCGCCCAGTGAGCTGGCCTATCGGCAGCGTCTCCTGGGCCAGCTGCTGCTGTGGCTGCTGGGGTCGCTGGTGGGCGGCCTGGTGCACGCCTGCTTCTACGTGACCGAGAGCACGGGCAGCAGGAACACCCTGCGCTTCTACCGCACGGAGCGGTGGGCCTTGCTGCAGGAGCACGCCTTCAGGTACACACACACACACACACACACACACACACACACACACACACACACACACACACACAGGTATTGTCCCCAGGGCCCCCTGGTGGAGCTAACAGGTGTTCCCCAGGGCCCATGCGTCCCGGAGCCAGCTAGAGGAGCTGAGCGTGGCGATGGTGGCCGCCCTGCCCCGGCCCCTGGTCGCCTCCCGGCTGCGCTTCATCCCCAAGAAGGACAGCATGAGACCCATCAGCAGAGTGCTAGGGGCCGACACTCGCACCCGGGTACAACACACACGCGCACACACACACACAAAGACACACACACACGCACGCACCCGGGTACAACACACACACGCACAACACATGAACGCACACACCCGGGTACAACGCACACACGCACGCACAGCACACGCACGTACACACCCGGGTACAACGCACACACGCACGCACAACACACGCACGCACACACACACACACACACACCCGGGTACAACACACTCACGCACACACGCACAAACACACACACGCACGCATGCACGTACCCGGGTACAACACACGCACACGCGCACATACGTGCGCGCAAGCACGCACGCATATGGAGTATGTTGTTTGTGTGTGTGTGTGCAGGTGTACCAGGGCCGTGTGCAGGACCTTCTGGACGTGCTGCGTGTGTGTGTACGTGCACGGCCCTCCCTGCTGGGCTCCACAGTGTGGGGCCTGAGTGACATCCACCGGGCGCTGGCACGGCTGGCCCCGCCCCTCAAGGACAGGCCCCGCCCCCTCTACTTCGTCAAGGTAACACACAATGACACCTCTAGTCGTCAAGGTCAGCCCACCTCAACACACACTACTCAACACACACACACTACTACACACACATACACACTACCCTAGGCGGGCTTGTCTATGCCAGAAATGTTTACTATGCTCCAGACTCTGTGTCACACACACTAGTGCGTGTGCGCGCGTGTGCGTGTGCATGTGCGTGTGTGTTTGTGTGTGTGTGTGTGTGTGTGTGTGTGTGTGTGTGTGTGTGTTTGCAGGCAGACGTCAGCGGGGCCTATGAGAGCCTCCCCCACAGCCAGCTGAGGGAGGTGATTGGTCAGGTGTTGTCTCCTGTGCTGGAGGACGTCTTCACCACACGCCGTTACGCCAAGATCTGGTCTGACGCCCACGAGGGCCTGAAGAAGACCTTCTCACGCAGGGTCAGTGCACACACGCACACACACACACACACACACACACAGAGTGGTTTAGTTACATTATTGTAAACGAGGTATCCAAAACATATACGTATGTATTACCTGATATAACAAAACTAATGCATGCAGGGAAACTGAATCTAAACTATAATGCACTTGTCTGGATTTGACTGGAGAGATTATAGGTTATCCAACATATAACATAACATGTTGTAGGTTATTCAACATATAGCAACATATTGTTTATCCAACATATAACAGATTATAGGTTATCCAACATATAACATAACATGTTATAGGTTATCCAACA
>JAODUH010002449.1:0-12019 GCA_027564835.1 Typhlichthys subterraneus | reverse complement strand
TATATGCCGGCAGCAATTGAGCTAAATTAGACTGTGATGCACAGGGGTTTAAGTTGTTATGTTTTGTCTTCAAATAATAATAAAAAAAATAAATAAAAAAAAGATTTAGTTTTTACACGGCTCTTCATAAATCCATAAGTCGAGCAATTTTGAGGTAGACAGCGTTTCATTATTGTTGCTCAAAATGGTCAGTGTAGTCTGACATAGAAAAGCATTTGAGTACTAACCCTAACCCTTGTAAATCTCACTGAAAGTATCTACATCGTTATCTTTGATCTGTCCTGTTAACAGATGCTGCACTGTAATAGTGTAAAAAGGCAATGAACATGAGCCACACCGTCTAAGGGAGTACATTTTAAACTTAATATGCATCTAAATGACCTATTGAAGATTCTGACCTTCTTCACAGTCTTCACGGTTCCCATATCAACGTGCAAACAGCACCTTTTCACTTCCATTTACTTTGTAAAGCGTGATGGTGCCTCCTTGCCTCTTTCTGATGATAATAAACTAAAACAGAAATGCTGTCTATATATTGCTGTGTCCCGGGATGCATTACTAACAAGGTAGAGAACCCAGAAATACTTAAGCAATAACACACGAGAGACATATGTGAACGAATATCAGCACTATTGTGATTCGGTCGTACATAATCACCTTAGCACTATGTTACACGGTGATGGTTGTAAAGCCAATGGTCTTTCAGTTAGTGAATCAACTTTGTCAAACAATTTTTTAATTTTAGTTCGCATTTTGTTTGATACAAAATTAAATAACTTTGAATTGGTTTTTGTGTCAGATAGAACCTCTACTTTCATTATATAGCCTAAGCTTTCTACTAACAGGGCCCGACAATAACGATGGCCCGGGGCCAGTCAAATGTAACTTCGGGACAGTAAAACTTGCAACTCACTGTCCTGATCGGGCCATTGCAACAAATGTGTGCTGTGATATGATTTATTTAGCCTACCTGAGTTTGATGCACCGTGTCGTCCGTTATAAATTCCCTGCTAGAGCAAAAGTTACCAACAGCCAATAGTAAACAGCACCTGCAGGCAGGTTATCACGCATAGAGTTTGAGTCAGACAAAAAAAAAAAACAGCGGTACAGCGCTTAAACGTTAAATTCAACAGAATGAGTAGGAGTAATCTATTGGGAAAACGGGCAGGCAGATAATCTGACAATTTACTAGACTGAAATATTGGTTTATTTAAATGAATAAACTACAGCTGTGTTTCAAAGTGTCTTTCACCGGGCTGGCTGTCAGCTCAAAGGTGTTTCTCATCTAGGCTATTCTAGGGATAGCCTACGTGTTCTTCGATTTCAAAATAAAAGCTCTGGAATTTTATCAACATATCTAAAAAATAAACATTCCATAGCTCTCCATTGACTTTGGATTGAGTTAAGATAAGCAATTTCTGTCTGATACTAAAATATTTAAACATACCTAAAGCTGGTGTGCACAATTGCCAAGGTAAAGAACCCAGAACTAAGTTTGCATAACCTGTTGAACCGAAAAATCTAGGTTTTGAGGACAGACAAGCACATAAGGGACAACAAGATGTCAGGCATGATGGGGCATTATCAGAGAAAAATAGGTAAACTGTGGGATCCTAAAGTGGGATTCACACTACCGGCGGCAATAGCTGCTGGTAGGGAGGTTTGGGGTTGGAAAGGGAGGTTTGGGGTCCACTGCTGGAGCTGCTGCCCCCGCGACCCAACTCTGGATAAGCGGATGAAGATGGATGGATAATTGCGATAAACGATATTAGTTATTTTAAGGGCAGTCAAGAAAAGACAAGGGTGGAATAACTGACAATATAAAGCTAATCCAAGGAGTTGACCAGGGAAGCAGGGATAAGTTTATATAACATGTTATATTCAAAACAAGCGCAACACACTGTCGTGAAAAAGGTTGGTTGTGAATTACGTATTGATGTGCCCTACACCAGCGACCATGATTTTGTCCAGACGGAGCAGTAACATAATCCAGTATTTTAGAATGAAAGTGAAAAGTTCATGTTTGGGAGTTCGTAGGCTATGTGGGTAGCAGTGTGCCTTCTAAAGCAAACTCAAAATTGTTGTTATCATTGAGAAACAGCAAAATGTCAACTTACTATAGTCATTTCAGGTTTCAGCGACATATTCCATATTTTCTGTAGACCGGTAGATATTTTAACCAGCAGCAAAATGATGAGGTGAGTTCAGAATTGACTAATGTTCATGGCGAACATGTTTGCTTTGACCTTGAATGTTGAACTTTTTGTGTAAACATTCCAAACATATTAGATTGTTTTTGTCACCCTTCGTCCAGCGTCAATGTGTGTTCGTTGAGAACTACCTCCTCAAACAGTTTGCTGCGAACTCAAGCAAACGGAAAAATGTTTGCCAATTCTTAACGCACCTCTGTTCCGCTAGTGTTGTGTGACATTAATTATTTGTTGTTCATTGGTTACACTAGTATCATCAGTATAATCTTGGCAAAGTAGGTAGCCTACAAACAAAGCGAATAAAACAAATGCCGTAATTTTGCATTTATTAAAAAAAAATTTATTCCAAATGTAGTTGGCTGGAATTATGCAGTCAGGAAAATCACCTTTACCTAAACAATTCAATATCCACTGGCCTTGAGGAACACATATCAGCCGTCGCTGTCTGTGCGCGCGCGAGCGAGAGAGAAAGAGAGAGAGAGACGAGCAGCGCAGCACTTTAGCAACACGCATGTAAATACAGTATTATCTGGGTCAGAAAAATAATCGAGGTCATTTTAATCTATCGCACAATAAGGCGATATAGTGATTATCGCGACAGGCCTAACAGAACTTTTCTTCCCGAGTGCTGAGTGCACTGTCCACCGGCACATCCAGCTATGCTACAAGAAGCCCAGCTAACCCAATGCATTTAGTTTTATAGCATTATAAGCACACACATTTTATCTTTATTTTCAGTGGATCTCTTAGTTTCAACAATATTATGCTTGACAAACAGTTTGTTCCATATTTATAAAAGACAGAATTTTGTATTTTGTTTATTTGCAAGCAAACGCCTTCCTTCCAACATATTTGTAAATGGGTGTACTGTTTCGGGTATTTATTAGTCCATTATATTCTTGTTATCGTTATAATTATTAAAAAATAATGGTAAACGGACTGCATTTATATAGCGCTTTTATTCAAAGCGCTTTACATTATTTGCTGTTTGCCATTATTATACACCAATGGCGATATCAGCCATGCAAGGAGACACCTGGGTACCGGAAGCAGTTAGAGAGGTGTTCTCAATGTAGAAGCTGGCCAGATTGAATAACAAATGATAATATGTAGAAATAGATAATAGCATACCAAGTGAAGCAAAATGCAACTAGTTTACTTCATTTTGTATATTTATTGATCTTAGAATAGTTTGGAAGTTAGTCAAGACATGGAGGAATCAAAATCTGGCTTTTACCATCCTCTACATAATCCTCATAATAAAAAAACGAAAAAATGTAGGCGCTTTGCTTTTTTTTTTTTCATTTTAAAAACAAACAGTAGGGTTCGGTTCACCAAATCCATGGAAATATTCTGGCCTTGATTATGTTCTGTAGAATAGTCTTATTTTTTCTATACCTTCTGCAACTAGATGGCACACTAGTACCAGCTTCGGTTTCAGAACAGTCAACACAACAGCTTTTAGCAAGGTTTCAGTTTGTTTGTAGAAGTCAGAAATGACGTTAGCTTAGCTTAATGCAATGCAAAGTAATTTGCATTGCCAGTGGGCGTGATTTTCGTATGATGTGTGTGTGGGGATACTAACAAGCCCCCGTCTGAGCGCCGCTACATTGGAGTTTACAATGCTTCTGAGTGGGCAATGCTCAAAGCCTCCATTGCTGAAGCAGTGGCGGAGGGCTGTTGTCTCAAGGTCTTAGGGGCCTTAAGGGGCGGTAACCTTCGACCACCATGGTGGACACCAGTGGTCAGGGAAGCTGCTCGACTGAAGGAAGAGGCCTTACATGATATGTTGTCCCGGAAGACTCTGGAGGCGGTTGCAAGGTACAGACGGGCCCGAAGGGCTGCAGCATCTGCCGTAGCAGAAGCAAAGCAGCAGGTATGGGAGAGGTTCGGAAAAGCCATGGAGAAAGACTTTCGGTCGGGACCAAATTGTTCCTGGAAAACCGTCTGCCACCCTTAGGAGGTGGAAGCAGGGAACCATCCAAGCTGTGTACAGTAAGGATGGGACGCTGTTTACCTCAACTGAGGTGGTAATTAGGCGGTGGAAGGAACACTTTGAGGAACTCCTGAATCCAACTGACATGCTCTCTATGGAAGAGACAGAGCTGGAGGCTGATGGGGGATGCAGTGGCAAAGCCCCGAGGATTGATAAGATCCGTCCAAAAATGATGAAAGCTCTGGGTGTGAAGGGGATGTCTTGGATGACACGCCTCTTTAACACTGCATGGAAGTCTGGGACAGTGCCCAGTGCTGGGGGGTTTCCCTGTTCAAAAAAGGGGACCAGAGAGTTTGTGCTAATTATAGAGTTATATAATTTTCCAGCCTCCCTGGTAAAGTCTACTCTAAGGTGCTGGAAAGGAGGATTCGACCAATAGTCGATCCTCAGATGTAAGAAGAACAATGCGGTTTAACGGACCAGCTCTTTACTCTCACAAGGATCCTGGAGGGGGCCTGGGAGCATGCCCTTCTGATCAACATGTGTTTTGTGGATCTGGTGAAGGTGTATGACCAGGTTCCCCGGGAGATACAGTGGGAGGTGTTGCGGGTGTATGGGGTGAGGAGGTCCCTTCTAATCCAATCCCATGTCAGCAAGACACCCGACTCCGGATAAGTGTAAGAAGATGGATGGATGGATGGGACAAATGCCTTCAGGCATTCACACTATAAAATGTCACTATTTTATTTCCAGTAAAAGTAACTTTTATAAGTGAATGAAAAATGAACTTGTCTGAAAGGACAAGTACATGAAAATGCTTAATGCCTTATGGGAAGCAAGGATTGTATTAGCTGGAGTGTGCCAGGAATAAGGCTAGTGTGTTTAGGCTGCTGCATATAATTAGAGAAAGTAATAGAGCTATAAAACAGCATAATAGCTACAAAAATGGAGAGGGAGAAATGCAGAAAACTTTTTCAGTGTTAATCTGACCTCATTGTTGATATCAAATACACCCTCCTGTATCTTCTCATATATCTCCTTGGCAGTGTTGATGAATGCCTGAAAGAGAGGGACAGAAAAGGGAATAGAAAATAAAATGTCAGGTCAGAGGAAAAGGTCAGAGGAAAACAAAATGCCTCCTGTTAACACTTCTGGCAATATCCATTTAATTTAGCAAAATAGTTAATGACTGCGTATCATGGTCAGAGTGAAACCACTTTAACTGCTGGAAAACCACATTTGGCAACTTGGGTGTGAAATAAACTGCAAACCCTAAGGTCAAACCCTCCCAACTAAAATACAACATCTGATGAGCATATATGTCAAGGAGTAAGCCATTATGAGGAAACATCAAAATAGTTATGGGTTTTATTATGAATGTCAGAAATTTGAAATGTGTGTTCTAGTTATATATGCATATATAACTGCAGAAATATACATTTCTGTATGTCTTCAGTACAAGAGTTGAGTGGTCCGTTAATCACACATCCAAACACAGTCTTGACTGTCTTCACCATTGATAATCTTCCATGGTTCAAGGGTTCTTGGGGCATTTGCTCCAATCAGGAGATCAATGTCTGCCTCAATTTCATGCAACTGTACATTTTTCAGGTAAGTCCAATTGGAAATGTACTTCTGAGTTGCTATATTCTCTTTCATCACTGGGATGGTATCCTGAGTGTAGACCTTAGGGAGTTCCATAAAGATTGACCATTCCAGGTTGCCTATTTCTATCCCAGAAATCTCATAACTGGAGTCTTATCCTGTTCCATCGTCCGTAGGAGAATGTCAGTCTTATGACCTCTAGTGTTTAACTGTCTTCTTGGTCTCTCCGTACAGAACGTCCCTAAGCTCCCTGGATCCAGAAAAGCATAGGTCAACACAGACTTACTTCCCTTTGTGACTTTAACCTGCACCGGTACATTAGACAATGCACATTCTCTACCGGCTTTGAGGGGAACATGAGTACTGCTGACAGAAAACTTCTGTCTTGATGCAGATTCAGTGGGTTTCACTTTATCCACATGCATGATGGTAGGGTGCTTCCCATGTCATTTCTCACATGTCATCCTCCTCTTACGGTCCTTGCTCATATATCCTCTCACAAGACATCCAAAACAAAAGCCTTTGGTTTTCAGGAACTCTACTGTAACATCGCGATGCTGTGTTCTCAACCTTTGGCAATCCCTCAAAAGTGATGTTTGCCTTCACAGAACGCACAGGAGTCGGAGAGCCTCTCGCCTTTGAAGAGCCTCTCGGCTTTGAAGGTATGGTCATTAGAGCTTTAGGGGCATCAGTCAACACAGCTACTGTTGTTGCAAAGCTACTACCTTTGCTCTTTGGCCTATTTGGCTGTCTTAGACTATCTGTGTTCTTGGTGAGGTGGTCTTGTATATCACCAAATAAAGGGTCTAGCAGAATCTTTGCCTGCCTTTCCATGAAAGCTACAAGATCATGGAAATGGGTTCTGTGACCATTTCTTTCCAAGATATCACATGCAGTGGATCTCCATTTCTCTTTTAATTTGTAGGTCAGTTGTGTTAAAATTAACTTCATGTTAGAGGGTAAATCCAGCTCTTCCATGATCTGTAGGTCTTGCATTGCATTGCAGCAGCATCTAAAATACAATGTATAGCTCTGTAGCTCTTTGCAGTCATCAGGCTTAATGTTCGCCCATTTCAGGGCCTTTTCCATATATGCCATTGTTACTTTTAGATCATCTCCAAAGTATTCCTTTAGGAGCCTTTTAGCCTCAGCATAACCTCTTGATGGATTCATGTGGAAGCATCTTCGGACAAGTTCTCTGGGTTGGTCTGCAGTATACTGCACAAGAAAATACAGGTGACCTCGACTGCTTGCTGTCTTGTCTTCTATGCTATGTTCAAAGGCGCGCATAAAAGGTCTTAAAACGTAATGGGTCACCATGAAAGACAGGTATTTCTCTTACTGGTAGTAGTGCCTGTTTATGTTGAAGTACAAGAAGATCTACAATTTCATTTAGTCTTTGCATCACCCTAGAAAGACCATAGTCTGGGCTGGGCTCTTTAGACCTTGCTGTTAGTGGTGGCTTTGCAAATGTAGCAGTGGGCGTTGGGGTCGAGACTGGGCACATTAGAATTGTAACTGGTTGATTAGTGGCGATGACATCTTTCTGATACTGGGACTTTAAAAGGATTGTCTATAGTGGTGTTTTTGGAACTGTAGATATTCTTGTAAACCCACTTTGTGGTCCTGTTCACGGTCGTGGTCTAAATGAGGGTAAAAATGGTCTGTGACTTTCCCAGTATGAATTCATGCCATCTTCTGATTGTGAAGGTAAACTTGATTTCATATAAAAACTTTCCAAGACTTGTATTTTAGCATTTGATGCTACTATGTTTGCTTCAAGTTCTGCATGTTCAATCTTTGAATCTAACATGAGTCTCTCTTGCTCAAGTGCATGCTTGGCACTCAAAGCCTCTTTACGTGACAGTAATGCTGCTCTCTCAGCTAGCGCTTTCCGGTGTGCAGATGACACTGAAGAGGATATAGATGATTTAATTATGAAATTACTGGATACATTAGACATGCTGTCATGTGGATTGATCAGCATTTGTGGATCTGTTGGATCTTGCACATCTCCCCTAGCTGGGCAGATGCAGATTCAGACACATCAGGCTCTGGATGTCCTTCTGAGGGTGGCTTGTGTGGGTCTAATTCATAAGTCTGTAGTTCAGTTGATACCTCCATTTCCACCACCTCTTTCAAGAATGCTTCAAATGGTTTTACTCTTGGTTGATACCATTCAGTTTGGTCTATTTTCTTTTCTTTCTCCAGTAATTTGTTTTGCACAGATTCATGAGCATTCCTAAATTCTTAAACACAAAGTTTCAATACTTCACTTTGCGTTTAAAAGCGTAAGAGACAACATTGATTCAACAACACACGTCCGAGGTTAATCAAACATTCCAACTTAGCGTATGCTTGTCCAAACAAAACAGCCAGAGTTTGTGTGGTTTACTTACGACCCGATGAATCTTTCACCGTCAATACAAAGGTGTCCAAAACAACAGCGTTGTCCGAGTGCCTTCTCCTCCAATGTCGATAATCCCAAACAGAACCGATGTGTGTCTCGTGACAATCCTTAATGCAGTTTTTGACTTTGTACCAGCGGCTCGTCTTACCGCAACTTTTCGGCCGCCGCGCCAGACAAGGGGGAAATCAGCTTGACACATGTCCAAAATATCCAAACAATAGCAAAAATAGGATCCTCTATCCTTCTGACTTCAACTGAAAACTCTCCTATTCTAGACAGTGACTAGGTGTCTGATATATGTTGTCAGAGTAAATGTGGTAACGAAAATACTATTAATTAATTAAACTAACAATAAATATAATCTATTATGTTCTATCGGGGTCAAAAAACAGTTCATTCTCCTCGCTGACTTGTGTTTCTAATTACAAGAATTCCTGCCTGGTTTCACGTCCTATCGCTATATTTTCCTGTAGGTGTCCATTGACATGCATTAGACTAACCAGCAGGGACAGACATGTAAATAACAAAAAACTGAAGTATAAATTGGCTCCAACAATACATATATGTTATTATATATGCTATTATTTAATTAATATATGTACAAATCTACATTTTGAGTAAAAGGGTTTTATTCTCTCTCATTGATAAATTCCATTCCTGCCGTCTGTGGAGCAAACGATGACAATAACTACAAATTCTTTATGAAAACCTCAAGCTGTGATTGGCCAAATTTGACACAACCCCTTAAAATATTCCTTTGAAACCGGGGAAGAAGGGAAGTGTAGTTTTAGGTTCAATGTAGTCTTTTGCAGATTGTATGCCTCTCTGTAATATGCCAAAGACCTCTCATAGAACTACCACCCTTAAAGTGTTGCTGTCCCAAATCAAGGGGATGTATTCAAAATGGACAATCAGTACGATGTTCTAAGAATGCTTCTATTCATGGAATAACGTTTTAAAGAGATTTTTGGGTCAATCTGAGGAAAACTTTCTCAACTAACTCATCACAGTTGAGACGAAGTGTGTTATTTCTAATTTTAAAAATGTAATTCGGTGCGAGAAGGCCCCCGGGGAGGATCGGGATGATGCTAAGCGTTAACTTATATAAATGCTGTATACAATATTTTAAACATGAATGTAGCAGCAAACACCTATTTTCTATATACAGTAGTATAACTGAATTGTGCCTTGAGCAGAAAATGACATCACCCTCCCTCTGTGTGTTGTTATCCCAGCTCCTCTGTTTTGATGGTTGGTCCAACCTTCCTGTGCATGTTAGTTGAGTGTCTGTGTGTGGGGCCCACAAAGCATGGTGGTGCTCTAAGTGTGACAGCTAGAGTTAGTAAGGCATAATGAAACACTAAGTAATACTTGGTAATGTACATACAAGGTTACATCATTACAGGTAAACATAAGCATACAGTCTGCTGATCTGAAAAATGATCCAGTCCATGGCTCAAAACCGTGACAGAATCCGAACTGTGAGTTTTGTGATCCGTTGCACCACTAGTAATAGTCTACAATAGTTTTTCTCAACGTGGGTGGTTACTAGGACGACAGGGGGCGCTGGAAGAAATATTTTGCAAAAGGGGGCGTTGAGGCGCGTGGGGGGCCTTTGTTTTAATGAGAGTTTACACCAAAATTCATTATACGAGTTTACCAGTAACCAAGACGACAGCGTGATCAGATCACGTGGCTTGTTCTAGACGTCGTAGCATAAAAAGAAAGTCACGTGACGCATTAGCCGTCAACTTCCAACAAAAGAGCTGGCGCAAAAATCTAGTCTAGTTATTGAGTGATGTTGATAGAGCAAAAAAAAAAGAAAACAGATATGACCATATAGCCTATATTTTACATATAAAAAACTGACTAATGCAGAAAACGCAATATTGTACGGAGCTGTGGTTGCATGTAGGCTACTGTATTTTAATATCTTCGTAATTTTTAAAGAAAATGTCAGAATGAATCTGCAGACTCAACTCTACAGGTTGAGTTGACTAATTCAGCCAGAGCGAACAAGCCGGAAAGAGACATTGATCATTATTTATCATGATTTTTAGCCTACGTTTCGAGTAGTTTTGTGGTAGTGATGTAGCCAATGGGGTAAGCTTGCATAGAACAAGCTATCGCCTTTTTCTATGAAATAGATGAGAAGAGGCAAATCTGCAATTGATGTGACTTGCAATTTAACGTTTGTTAATTTTGTTTTAATTTTATCTTATGTAGCCTTTGTATATACACTACTGCATAGCGAATGCATAACTGTAAAAATGCAGTGAATAATCCTGAATCTTTGTGTTATTGTCACTTCGCTTTACCACCTCGGCTGGCCGACTGGCAATGCCACCGTTACGAGGCCTAAGACCTAAGACTCGCTCATCAAAGTCTCGTCTATTCTCCGTCTTGGTACCACAGTGGTGGAATGAGCTTTCAGCAACAGTCAGAACTGCGGAAACCCTACCTGTCACGGAGTTAGCCTTGCCCTGTAAAAGAGCCAGCATCTATAAAAGAAGGCTGGACACCCTTGGAGAGGCAGTGGGGGGGCAGAGACCTAGGCAACCCAGGAATAAGATAGTATTGCCAACTTGTGGACAATTTATATGATATTTTTTTGTTTCCTGTAGTAATGTTCTAGCAATTGGTTGTTAAATATATTCTATATGTATTGCTACGCCGCTTGGGCAGCTTTAACATTTAATTAAAATACACTGACGCTGTAAAAATCCAGTGTTGCCTCCAGTTCGTACCAGAGCCATTTGAGCATCCTTACACGTGGTGTCAGAAGAAGAAGAAGAAAAAAAAAAAAAGCCAAGTCCAAGATGCCCCCAAAAAGCCACCAGTCAATTCAGCAGCAGCAAGCAACCTCTAGATGAAGACGGTGCCACAGGGGGACCTCAAGATGAAGGCATCCAGCCGATGGGGGATTCATCCACTGCCGCAGAAGCGAGTTTTTCTAATCTGGCTAAAATGTTTGAGACCTTTATGCTAGTCCAGATGGAAAGGGAGAAGAAGCAAGAGAAGGAGACAGTGAGACAGGAGCAGAAGATCAGCGTCCTCAACCATCAAGTCACCCAGCTCCAACTGGAGGCGTCCCGGTCACAACCGCCAACGTCTGGGCCAAGTAGAGGGCCGGGTGGCGAACCTAAACTGTCAAGGTTGGAGGAGTCAGATGATGTCGAACATTTCCTTACAACTTTTGAAAGACTGGCTATTATTTACAATTGGCCGAGACGAGACTGGTCCGTCCGCTTAATCCCCTTGTTGACTGGTAAAGCAAGAAGTGCTTTTGCAGCCATGCATCCAGCTCACACTCAGGACTATGACAGATTGAAAGAGACAGTTCTAAAGAAGTATGAGGTCAGTAGAGACTCGTACCGCCAGCGTTTCCGTTCCCTTGAGACGCTGGCGGACGAGTCCCCTCAGGAACTCTATACTCGACTCAAGGATTTATTTTTTAAGTGGGTAGATTTCGGCAATGCCAGCAAGGAGGAAATCTTGGAAAAGATGGTCCTCGAGCAGTATCTCAGGGTCCTCCATCCAGAGGTGAAGACCTGGGTCAGAGAACGAGACCCTAAATCGGCGGCCGAGGCAGCAGAGTTGGTCGACACCTATGTCTCTGCGCACAAAGGTCAAGGAACGTATTACTACACTGGACTGCGCCAAGCGAGGGGTAAGTCTGAGGGTATGGTTAAAGGGGGTGGTCCAGTCAGTAACTCTCCTACACAGTCTAGGAAGAGCGTACCAGTATTTCAGGAAACTGCTAGGGGTAAGACACAGGTTATTTGTTACAACTGTGGGGAGGCAGGCCATACACGCCCAGTTTGTCCAATTAGAAACCAAAAAGCAACCAATCTCTGT
>JAODUH010002448.1:802-12020 GCA_027564835.1 Typhlichthys subterraneus | reverse complement strand
GGGCGTTCAAGAAACCTGAGGGAGGCACAGTTCAATAATGCTTACATTAGGCTGTAGGCTAAAGCAGAACTCCTAAAGCATGTTGTTTGTAAGGAGTCAGTCAGGCAATTTTTTTCCCTAGGCAACATTAAATTAAATTAATAAAAAATTATTTCAAAGAGTAAAGTACCGAAAAAAGTACCGTTTAGGTACCGAATTTGAGGTACCGTACCGGCATCGATTCAAATGTGAACGGTACCCAACCCTAGTAGGCGGCTACACATGTAGGCTTTGTTTACAACCAGCTTCAGAGCCACTGGCCGCTTGAATCATATCAATGCACTGCAACAAGTGGGCGGTGTATGCGCCTTTTGGAGTTCTCAATATAGGATTCGATTGGAATGCCCCTCTGTAAAAACGAGTGCGCCTATTAAAAACGCTCGTACTTCTGGCCATACCGACGGCCCTCCCACTTGCTAATCACAGAAGCCAGTAACCACTTGGATTTATTTTTTGAACAAATCAGAAGGTTCTCATTTTATTCCCAGTGACTGTCCTCACTGAACCAGACACCCCCCCAACACTCCATTTTTAAACACTCTTTGGATCTATACGATTCACTTAAATTACCTATTTTGAATTCAAAATGGAACAAGTTTGCACCCCTGAATAGAGTGTAAACATTTTGAAATAAGAATATTAAAATGTTTCTTTCCAGCGAATCTCTTAGTTAAATCAATAATTATCATAGAAAACAAACGTGCCACTGCCAATAAAAAATATTTGGCTATTTCTATTTCACTGCCCAAAAAAAGAAATCCCATAGGGAAAACCTTGTGTCATGTGCAAAGGTGTAGACATGGTTAATAATACACAAGCAATGCATATAAACATGCTTCTATCAAACAAATCTAATAACGGCGACCCTAGACCGCAAGGGCTCCCCCACAACCAGTTGGCGCAGGGAGGCAACCCTCTCGTCTACCGGGGTAAACTCCAACATATCGGCGCTCATCCGGAGACTTGTGAGTATCCTCACAACACAGCAGACCATGCAAACTATGATTGTACCATCTGCACATGCTTTCTTCACTTTCACACTATTTGCATCTATTTGATCACTAATAAATCCCCAATAGTTTTCCAATTTTCCCAATATAAACCATACACAACCAAAAACATTTTGAAACAAAGCTCGAAACCATATATGGTGTCGGTGGAGGTTATTTTGAACTCTTGACATTATATTAGAATCGAATATTAGAAACTCTGCTGGCAGATGAACATACTGGCTCGTCAGACACTACTCGACAGGCGTTTGTTTCATGTTCCGTTTCAAACAGCTTAATTTTCTTATTAAAATATAAGATAGAAGAAATAAAAAATAGAATGTCAGGACTGTCTGTTCATACACAATTTAAGCATTTACCAGGTACTTTGAAAGCAATGATGTCCTGCAGAAATCCTGCATCCTGGGCCTTCTTAGCAAGGGAGTGTGAGCGGAGGGCAAACTCGTCTTGCTCCAGTCGGGACACACTGAAAGCAGCAGCCAGACGGTCAGCACTGTGACCCATAGTCTCTGCTGTGGAGAACTCTGCTACTGCAGGGAGCTACAGAAACACATACATGTATATTTATATACACTGAAAAAATGTATAAATATTTCTTGATACCCTATATCATGGAGCTTTGAGATTTATTTTAAATTGTAAAGCTCTTACTCATCACTGTATTTTATATGATAAAGTTGGCTGGCCTTCCTTAAACACTCGTAGGCTTAGCCCTGGTATATCTTTATCTACAAGGCATTGCTGGGTATCTTACCATCTTATTTGTGTGATTTCATTATTTTTAAAGACAGTAGGTATTCCCTGCGTTCACAGGACCTACTTTTGCTATCGGTACCTATTGTTAGAACAGAGTTAGGCAAAGGGGCCTTTAAATATTCAGCCTCTGCAGCTTGGAATGCCTTGCAAAGAAATTTAAAAATTAGTTGTCTTGTCACTTTTGGTAATTTCAAGGCAATTCTTAATTCTGTGGTTACTGATTCTTTTCCTTGTAGTTGTTTTTAGTCTGTACTTGATTTTGGAATGTAATGTTTTATTTATTACTTGTTTATCTGTATTGTTGTTTTGTTATTGTGTTTTGTTGTGAAACTGCAACCGGTCCATACTGCAGGTACATAGAGAGAGAGCGGGTCGGTTATAACACAGTGACACCTACTGGCCGACCGCAGGTACTGCATGGTGTAGCTCATCTCCTGCAGAGTGCTGTAGACACACCTGGCTTTGTGTGTGTGTGTGTGTGTGTGTGTGTGTGTGTGTGTGTGTGTGTGTGTTTGCAGAGCTCACCTGTCAAAGCTGTACACGCCAGGGTGACTTACAGATCTCTTCATCTGAATAGACAGACAGGCAGACAGACAGACATTTGTTAGTAAACTAATTTCCTTAAAGGGGTAAACGTGTGTATGTTGTCCCAGGAACAGGAGCACTAACAGGCACAAAGGTGTGCAGCATGGGGACTTATTGAAAGGCAGGGTTAGTCATTCTCCCTCTGCACCACCGCCTCACACATTGAAACACATTGTGAAGCAAAGTGTGGTGCTACGGCTTTGTTGATGTGAGCGGTGTTCTCCACATTGTTAATGTTTCTATTTACGGAGCCAAGGATGTGTAGAAGTACCTTGAATAGTTGTCACAATTCTGGGGAGCTTCGGATTCCAGTAAAAGAGATATTGGTGTATTTGAGAAGAAGTGTATTTTATTACAATTAGCTTACAATAGCTGACTATACCACCTTATAAGGAGATTGTGCTGAACTGAAAGCAAACCAGAAATCAGCATGAGAGCAATAATCTGTGTGTATGTGCAATATTTATTAGTACTACCCACACAAGCACTTCCTCCTGCTTTTTAACTGCATGTTGGCAATGAATGGGAGTACAGTATGGTAAAAGGTTTGTTTTGAGGTGTAAATGAGTGGAATTATGGTCTATTTGTATCTATTTTACTACCATTTTTAAATTGAACCCGCTCTTGGAGTGCACCTGATTTTGGATGCATGTGCACTAATCTAATCTGTACCTTTACAGCAGCCGTCTGTGTTACAGGAGTGAGAGTTTCAACACAAACAACTTGACCCTTCAGGCTCATTTCTGCCATTCCTCTGTGGCAGGTGCACATCTGTACCCCCTCAGGAGGCCGCAGGTCGCAGGACAGGTCCTGATTGGCTAAGGCCTTGTTTCTGAGAAACATGGTTTATTAAGACTACATCTGGTTTTTATTAAGATATAACATATACATAAGATATACGTACGGTTTAAAGATATGACTGCTGCCGCCTCTGGCTCGACCGGAGCTCCTGCAGCCGCAGCCCTCCTGGCAGGGAAAGGTCCCATCACGGCGTGGTGCGGCCCGGGACCCCGCGGCTAGTAGAGAGCAATGTATCACAAGTCACGAATTCGCAGAGACGTCTAACGAGTAAACACACAGACGTCTCCGGGAGGAATGGCTGTGTGTGTGTTTACCTGCTCGTCAACCCGTTTTATATCTCTCTCACGCACAAACACGCAGAATCGAGAGCACCCCACTTGATGCAACGTGGGAACGAGAGCACATGCAACACGGCCTGGCCGTGTTTGTCCGGAGAGGAGAATGTCACGGCCGTGTGTCCGTCTGCAGGACACGTTTGCTAACCTCTTGTTGTTATTCTCATAGTAAACGGGCTCTCTGCGCTGCGTATTCGGCGTTGAATGTGTAAGCTATTTCATTGCATATAACCTTGCTATATGATGCAAGCTTTGCGCATTAATTCAACCGTGATATCAGCCGGCGATTTTATACACTTCTGTAGGCTACAATGTTGTCTCGCTGCAGAATGGTGCCCTCTAGTGGTAGAGCATGGGAGCAAGATCTGCATAAGGCGGAAAAGAATGCACAGCCACAGGCAGAATTGTTAAGCTGTTATTTATTGATTATTCATTAATTCATCATTGATCAAGTATAAATAATGGGAATATGTATCTTCTAAATTCATTTAGGAAACGTTCAGTTTTCAAGGTATCCTGGCTAAAACTGTAAGGTCTCACAAAAACATCCTATTCATCTGTTCAATAATTGTACAGTATTTGTCTTATGTTTCTGTAATTTACTGTGCCTTCGGTATTTAATTGGCAGGCTATATTTGTCAATGTATTATTTTGTAGCCTATTTCTTGGCTGTTTAGGCTACGTCATGTGGCTGATCGTGTTACCAAGTCTTATAATATAGGTTTCGTGGTGGCTCTAGTGAAACCAGTTGACGCGCAGTGGCGTGAAGTGAGTGCAGAACTCCTTTATGTTGTGGTCAGGGAAAGGGCAACTATTACTAGACAATGGTCTGGTAGCATTTTAAGCACCTAAATAAATAACTGCTGCTCCACAAAGAACTTCGAAGAAGTGACAAACCTGCTTCATGGTCATGTTGCCACATACGGAGAAAGCGGATGGTTTCTATGTCATCAGGGGCGTCGGACACAAGGGGGCGCTACCCGGAAAACCCAGATGAGTTTTTACCAGGTTAGTCTCTCCGCGCATGCGCGGGTGCTGCTTCCGCCGCCCCGCCGCCCCCCTGCCCGTGCGCTCCGTCTCTCTGGATGCGGGCTGTTGCGGGAGCGTAATGGCGGCGCACCGGGGACCCTCCAGCAAATGGATCTTCTCCCGGGAGCAGCTGGACAACACGCCGTCCCGCCGCTGCGGCGTGGAGGCGGACCGTGAGCTGTCCTACCGCCAGCAGGCCGCCAACCTCATCCAGGACATGGGCCAGAGACTGAACGTGTATCCGATCACAGCTGAGCTAGCTGGCTGGCTAGCACCCAGGGCCCGGCTGTCGCGGCTGACGGCACGCTGGTCGCTGTTCGGTGGTCAGAGAGATCGCCAGGGTGGTAACGAATAGTCCGCTGGGTCGGTGTAGGGTCCTCGCCGGGTCACGGATTACACGTGAGGCCTGGCTCCTCTGCTGGAGCAGGCTAACCCGTAGGTTACCCGTAGGCCCGGTGCTATTGTTTAACAGGACATCATAGATCCTCTTGTTGTTACCATCCTGACACAGGTGGTACCGCTGTTTTTAATGTTTCATGCCAGGTTGTCCCGTAGAACGAGGGGTGTAAACTGTGCGGATGGGTGTAGATAATGCGTGTTTTTAACGGGGTTTAGATTTGTCCCATCTTTAGCTTGTCATGGTAGCATTAGCATAGCGTTGTGGGGAAAACATATAGCCCATTTGGTGCGCTATCGGGGTAAAATGGAAGCCCAGTGTGTTGAGCCTTAACCCTGCCGATCAGGTCCCAGCTCATCATCAACACGGCCATCGTCTACGTGCATCGCTTCTACATGATCCACTCCTTCACCAAGTTCCACAGAAACGTAAGTAGCGCCTCTTCCCAGACTGACGTGGTGGTGCTGTGGCGTTGTCTCTGAGCGGGCCGCGTTGTCTCCGCAGATAATCTCTCAGACCACGCTGTTCCTCGCAGCCAAAGTGGAGGAACAGCCCAGGAAGCTGGAGCATGTCATTAAAGTCGCACACGCGTACATTAACCCACAGGACCCCCCGCTAGACACAAAGAGCAACGTAAGTATTATTATTGGAGGAGTCGTTGCTCATCGTTTCTTCGCTGGGTCGTTAACTACACTGATATTACAGCAAGCTACAGTATTTTCACGTTAGTTAGCTTGTATTGCCTTGCTGGTTTGTGAGAACCACAATAATGAGGCAAGTTGGTGTTTACATGTTTAATTCACTATTTTAAACCTGGTCTTGGTTAACTTGCAGGCATTCCACCAGCAAGCCCAGGAACTAGTTGTGTTAGAAACCATCGTACTGCAAACGTTGGGTGAGTTGACTCATGGGCAACCAAAGAAGCATCATTAGCATTCATCTTATAACCTGAATTACAGGGGGAGTGGGTCATTCTAAATCGATGCCATAGGATACTCCAGCAGAAGCTCCGCTCCCACACTTTGGAAACGCATTGCAACGGCTATATTGTTGTTGTGTGCTGTCTGCATAACTAGTTCCTATTTAAGGAGCCAGGGCTGTAGACTTACTGACTTTAAGATAGCGGACTCTGAGGACATATTTGGTGAATTTGATTAGGTGTATTAGTTTACAATAAGGCTGGGTGATATATATTGGTGTTTAATATATATACGTGCATTTTCAAAAGAGATGTAAGATTAGACAATATCGTTTATATCGATAGTTATATTATGCGTTTATTCATGACTTCTTCGATGTGTTCCTCTCTCCCTCCATGCCTGCACTTGGCCGAGGAGTCAGGAGCGCGTGATTTAGTGCGTTCAGAGTGTCAAAGGGGTGGAGACACCAGAGAAAGCTCACATGTCGGCCTATTAACTCCGCTCGCACAAGTTGACGTGGAGTGAGCACTTGAAGCGCACCTTTTTTCAGAGTAGCACATGAGAGAGCAGATACTGAGTCACATGCTCAATTTCCGTTTCTGACAAACAGATGCAGGTACCCAGCTTAGTATTACAAGGTAGCGGTAATTATAGCTGCAATATTCACAACCTCTCTGCTGTCGATTTTACCATGTACAACTAAACATTGTACATGGTGACATTTCTGAAGGGTTTCCAGATTTTTCTCCTCCTGAACATTTTAGCCCACATAGAAAAAAAAAGGTTGAATCAGTATTCAACCAAAATATATCTAGATAGGACTTCTTGGTCCATATCGCCCAGCCCTAGCTTACAACCACAGCCTACGCCTTTTAATGTATTTATGTTTAGCTATGCGTTTCAGTGTGCAGGTGAAACGCTGTTTACACCAGCTTCACAAACAGTTATGAAGCTTGCACCGATCTCAACCCATCTGCCTGCCCTACACGCGCCCTTTACCAGATGCACATGGTTGCTGGGGCAGCACGAACAAGGAGTGTACACCCCCCTTGTCAGTTTTGTTAGAGGTAAATGAAGCTTGTATGCTAGGAGACACGCCCTGCTCTGCCTGTGTAGTACCAGTAGAACTGACCAATCACGTCCGTGTGTAGAGAACATGAATATGAACCAAAATGCAGTCTCAGAAAACAAAATGGCAATGGTCTGACGACAATTTATCTCTTCATTAGCGCTCATTTGTGGATGCGTGTTTATAAAGATGAACTAAACTCAAACTCCATTCTCACGTCTCAAGTAGAAAAAACGGTCGAGGAAGTCTTGGCCAGGGAACCATGTCCATCGGAAATATCCCCAAAACATTGTCCCTTTCCCCTCGGGGGCCTAATCAACGTTAGCCGGTGTGCTCTGAGATTGGCACGTCGTGCGTACTCACGTGGCTTTGTTCCGTCTCCACAGGGTTTGAAATAACAGTGGAACATCCACATACAGACGTTGTGAGGTGCTCCCAGCTAGTACGAGGTACGCTGCATCTCACCATCATGACCATCAACATGCTTATTGTTCTTATGGTTTAGAGACCTGTGAAATCACCACACAGGCGATCTCACTAGTAAGGCTCATTTATGATTCTGCGTCTTGCTTACGGCGTCATTTACGGCGTAGGCTCAACATGTTATGCTTCTGAGTCGGCCGCATGGACCTGTGCGCGTTGACTGCGCATGTGATTGATGTGAAGCCCCACAATGTGGAAGTGCCATGTCTAGTTTATGCGCTTGAATTAAAACACAAATTGAGGGTTAAATGTTTTGAAAGAAGCATATAAAATTATTTCACCAACACATCATAGGAAACTATCTGTGCCGACACAAAATAGTATTATAAAAGAAAGATTTTCACTGCATGAACAACAAGGAAATGCCTCAGGGAAACGTACATCTTGGCTTTCAATAGAACACAAATAGTGTACAAACGTTGAAATTAGCATATGCAAATATTTTACACCAACACACATCATAGGAATCAATCTGCAGAAACACAATTGTATTTATAAAAGACTGCATTTCACTGCTGACAAGGACATCCCACAGATAAAAGATATTTATTTCCATGTAATCTTAGTTACATCAACATCTAGCCTTTCATAGGTAACAATCGGTGCCGACGCAAAATGGTGTTTATAAAATACCGCTTTTCGCTGCCAGGAGGAGGAAATGCCATTAAGAAATCCCTGTCTTGTGCTAAGTTCTTGGATAAAAATGCTCAAACAAGACATAAAAACGTCTTTCGAGCAAATCTAATAATAATACCATGATTGTCAAAGGGATTGTTCAAGGATGTAGCGTTGTTGTTATAAACATGTTATAAGCTCTACTCTCTCTGACATATGGGCTTGCAACCACAAGACCGCTGCTTCGAATGTACGGATGCGTAGTTCCATTTTTGGAGAGGTGCACGTCAGCCTACGCCGTAGGGTGACGTGCACCTCTCCGTATCCTGCGCCGTAGTCTTGATGCAGAAGCATAAATGGGCCTTTACTCACCCACTGGTATTTCACAAGCACTGTAAAATCAGTTGTATCAAGTATGCAGCCACATTATGCTCTCTCACTGGTAACCATATTCATGAGAACATTTCCTACATTTCACAATGCATCTCATGAGATTTATGTAAAAGAAGCAACATAATGGAGCACCCCGTGTAATCATCTGCATTATTCATCAAAGGGATCTTCCCTTCAGTAATCTAGCCTGTATTTTAAGATGACTGTCGCCACATCGCATCAGACAGTTTCCAGGCTGCTGTCAAATCTGTGTGGTGATGTTGTGGTGCGAGCCTGGAGAAACCATCCTGATATTTATTATTTATTGGTATATTAGCTGTTACGCTGCTGTACCTGAGTAACAATTTTCGTTCCCGTGTGTTCCAACATGATTGAATGACCTTTACCTTGACCCCACGCTCTCTGCTTCCTTTCACAGCCAGCAAGGACCTGGCACAGACTTCCTATTTCATGGCTACCAACAGGTTATTACCCAGCTCTCTCATTGCACTGTGACGGCCCCCTCACTCCCCCCCTCCCCCCATAGCCTCCCCCTGCCTCTCTGTCTTCAGAGGGGTCTGGTCGGGGCGGGAGGTGTGCCCGCCCCGCTGCAGCGTGCGGTGTATTGCACGGGGGGGGGAGCTGCTGTGTGCGTCCACAGAGGGGTTGAGCGCGCCGGGGGAGGCTGGTGCCACCGTGTGGCCCACCCTGGTTGCCTCGGTTACAGAGTGCACGTGTCTAAAGCTCAGTGGGTAGTAGCCTGAATATAGATTGAAAAGATGTAAACTTTGAGATTGCCCTGGTAAGTATGACAGACGCGTCACTTGAATATCAATATAATATACATATTTATAGATTTATATTTTGCATTTCTTAAACTTAGCGCTAAAGGCGAAACCCCAAACTATACTGCAAAGACCGCTTGTTCCTAGTGAAACTAGTCTGTACCGATGGGGTCTGCGTTGGCCTAGACAGGCCCGGCTACATGCTGTTATAAACAGCCACTTCCTCATTGGGTGTTTGGCCTTCCCCATTGCTAGTGGCAACCTGCAGCAGCAGGTGGGCTGTCAATAACACCCGATTCGTCCCCGTTCATTTTCCCTGTGTTGTCCCGGCAACAATTCCGGGCTTGGCCATGGCCAGGTGACCGCACCTTGCGCGCAAGACGTGAAGCCAGATTAGTGCGCATTTGTTCAAATCTTTCTCCGTTTTTCCAAGTGGTGTTTCTAACAGTGGACTTGCAGTGTAGTTTGGGATTCTGGCTGTAGAGGACGCTGGTGATGGCAGAGCCATTAGCTAATCATCTGTTAACACAGTGTTTCTCAATCTACCTCACCGAGACACGACGGGTGACATCACACTAGCTGACCGACAGACCATAGTAACGTTCACTGTGTCCAGACCACAGTAACGGTTACTGTGTCCAGACCACAGTAACGGTTACTGTGTCCAGACCACAGTAACGGTCACTGTGTCCAGACCACAGTAACGTTCACTGTGTCCAGACCAAAGTAACATTCACTGTGTCCAGACCACAGTAACGGTCACTGTGTCCAGACCATAGTAACGGTCACTGTGTCCAGACCACAGTAACGGTCACTGTGTCCAGACCACAGTAACGGTCACTGTGTCCAGACCATAGTAACGGTCACTGTGTCCAGACCACAGTAACGGTCACTGTGTCCAGACCAAAGTAACGGTCACTGTGTCCAGACCATAGTAACGGTCACTGTGTCCAGGCCATATGTGGCTACAGATTATTGATATTCCTGATTAATGGCTCGTTCAGGACACACAATATGTCTTTATTCAGACTACCTCCTGGAGTATGAAGTTGGATACTGACTTATTTTAACCAGGAGGGATTGAGAAACACTAAATGGTTCCTCTAAGTATTATGTAATTGGAAGACACGAGTATATTTTTGTTCTGCAGAGTAACTATATATTTATATAAACTATATATTTATCACAAATGGCAGATTCTAAAACCAAAAACTATTTTCCTAAACGCATCGTAGTCTGTATCTAAATGACCAGAAACATCATGGCAGCTGTCATGCTGGTTTCAGCCAATCCGAGTTGTCCTTTTGCATTCAGACTCCAAAGGGACCTGGGCGACTTTTGACTACAAAGTGTATGTGTGTGGTTGCTATGACACTATGAAGCTTAATCCTTGTGTTAACATGGGGCGACAATGATCCACCTAGCTAACGGCAGCACGCACGTGTGTGTGTGTGTGCGCAGCCTACACCTCACCACCTTCTGCCTGCAACACAAGCCGACGGTCATCGCGTGCGTGTGCATCCACCTGGCCTGCAAGTGGTCCAACTGGGAGATCCCCGTCTCCACCGACGGGAAGCACTGGTGGGAGTACCTGGACCGCACGGTGACGCTGCAGCTACTGGATGGTGAGGAGACACTGATAGTATTGTAGTAGTTAACCCCCCTTAACCCAGTACCTTTAACCCCCCTTAACCCTGTACCTTTAACCCCCCTTAACCCCCCCTTAACCCTGTACCTTTAACCCCCTAACTCTGTACCATGAACCCGTTGTAGTAGACACCTCTCCCTTCAATGCCAAAGGGTGCTCCCTCAAAAGCTCTGCCTCCACCATACATTAGAATCACATTGCGAAGGTTAGGGCATTGTTGTGTGCAGCACTTGTGCTCCTATTCACGGAGAAGTAGAAGTAGTCTACGGGATGTTATTCACGGAGCCAGGGCTGTGTAGTAGTCTACGGGATGTTATTCACGGAGCCAGGGCTGTGTAGTAGTCTACGGGATGTTATTCACGGAGCCAGGGCTG
>JAODUH010002447.1:0-12020 GCA_027564835.1 Typhlichthys subterraneus | reverse complement strand
GTGAAACAGAGAGAGAGAGAGAGAGAGAGAGAGAGAGAGAGAGAGAGAGAGAGAGAGAGAGAGAGACTAGACTCCACATCTAAATATAATTGAGAGCCAAGGATTGATTGTGTGCGTGCGTGCGTGCGTGCGTGCGTATGTGAGTGAGAGAAGCTAGGTGGTATGTAATACACTAGTCACTGCGTCAATTAAGATATGTAGATCTGGTGGTGTCAGGGCAGCGTCTGATAGGCTATGCATAAGTGCACTCGCAGATAATTGCTTATGGATATTCATGAGCATAGCCAGTAATAGGCAAATGATAAGCAGAAATATGAAAGCAGATCAAATGCATAGATCAATAGATATACAGATACAGACAGTATCACAGACAGTTTTTATGAAGCAAAAATGAATCAAGATGCAGCTATATAGATTACAGAGACTGGCTTGTGGCAGGGCAAAATGATAAATGACACAATGTACTTCACAAAAACACAGAGCTTGGTGACACTGTCTGCAAAGCATGTACTCATAAATTACAGGCTGTCTTTGTTTGTTTATGCATCAGGCTTCTGAGTGAATATGTGTGTGCGTGCGTAGTCTTTCCATTGATATTATTATGTTGTGTATGCGTGCGTGCATGCCCGCACGCGAGTGTGTGTGTGTGTGTGTGTGTGTGTGTGTGTCAGAGAAAGAAAGAGTGTAGGTATATATTACGACAACAAACTTAAAAACGATTAACTTAACTGTCCTCATCACAAGTCAAGCTAGGTGCCTGGAAAGGATGCACATTTTTCCCATTACAAATACATTCAAATTAGGTGCTTAATTAGATTCACAACATTCTGCAGTGATTTAACAAGATATACCAACCACCAGGCTATTACAGTACGTGACTCCTGACTATGACACCAAAGTCATATTATGGTATGTTAGCAAACTAGACTTGTGAACCAGACAATGTGTTACTGTGTTTAATTTGCTATGACTGGCAACAATTGAGAAAATATAGTGTGATGTCAAAATTGAGTTTAATGGAATTCTTCATGCAGTGGATTCTTTTTGTTCAACTCCTCCTTTTACAGTATGTTGAACCTGCTTTCAGAAGGTATTACTGACTTTGTTGTGTCCTATTTCAACAACTCTGCTTAATTGTCAATTCTTTACAAATGTTGTAACTGTAAAGTATGTTTTGAAGTGCCGGTAGTGTGACTGGATTGTATGCATCCTTACTGTTTTTCTTCCCCTAAAGCCCTGGCTGAAATAACGAGGTAACCAGAGCAAAGATGAAGCTTGATACGTATTACAATTAGGGAACTTAGAAGACACTTCACTTTTCGCGAGACATTTCTAACAGTTTTTCGTGCAACTACACTATTCGCCTTTCATTTTACAATTACAATTTGGTAATTTAGCAGACACATTCCAAAGTAGCAGCTTGTAATATATTTGGATGTAAAAATGTAAATCAGTGTGGTTGTGTGTGCTTCCAAATGAAACAAGCCCACACAACCTTTTCAAGTGGATGTCCGTGAGTCTTTAGGCAGTTGGACTTGGTGTCCGACGAAAAACTCAAAAAGGCTCAGATTCCCCCCACTAAAGCACTACAAAGGGTGCGTGTATACATATTTATCTGTATGTTTACCAGCAAACTGTGACTGTTGAATCGGTCTTTTAATTAATTTAATAGTTCCATCATTTTGCTATCAACCATCAACACCGGTGTTACACATGCATACACACACAGACACACACTACGTTGGTGTTCCTTGATATTTACTTCCAACAGAGGAACATGCCAACTGGAAAAGTGAATAAACACACGTGTACATGTACGTGTGTGTGTGTGTGCGCGCGTGCTCTGTGTGTGTGTGTGCGTGTGTCACATCATGAGAGGAATTTGTTAAGTAATCTGCACATGGACTCGGATTGATGTCATTGTAGAAACAAGGATTAGGGATTATGGGATGTTTAAGAACGGTCCATTGCTGTCATATACAGTACTGCAGCACATGTGAGATGTAGCGAGGGATGGAAAGAAAGACAGAATGAGCAATACCAATAAACAAGCAGACAAAGGCGTCTTGTGCGGTGTCAGAAGGTGTAACACACTATCTAAACTGTGTTCTACCAGACACTGAACTCAAAGGCGCGGCCCTATCATGGAACAAGCAGGACAACCACGCATACTCCTGTAGAATGAACACAACCACAGTTAAATAGACAAGGCTTCATTCCCCTCTTGTGTGTACCCATGCAGGTATGGGAGTGATTCTCATACTTGTAGTTATCTTCCCCAAGATGTTAAAAGAGTTACACATATTAAAGGTTCAAATGCTGCAATGAGAATGACAATTTGAAACACACCGATTTGCTTTCTCTAAAGTCCAACTAAAAGAGAAACTATCTGTTTGTCATTATTATTACCAAATTGAAGCCTTTCCACTTCTTCACACGTCCTGTAGTACCAAATTGATAAACACAACAACCCAGCAGTGAGTGGCCCTCAAAGTGGAAATGGGATATGCTTTAGAGGATATGACTCATTATTATTTCCAATCTAATTGATTAAATTTGATTATATTGAGCAAATACGATTACTTCAACAGCGGTCATGGTAAATACTGCAATGTTATTGTGTTTCATTCTTTCTGCGTAAATACCTTGTTCATATCAGACTCCCTGCCGCCAAACACACACGAGCATACACATCGCAAGCCAGGAGTGGCTTCAGTGAAGGAGTGTTTGTGTGTCACATGATGATCAAAGTTCACTCACATCTGATCTCCTTCAAGTTGGACGTCGCCACTCCAGATAGACACAAACAAAAGATGAAACGACGGCAATCCGATAATTGCTACAATGTTTCACAGAGCAAAAATATTTCGATAAATGTGTATGTTTTGGTAATTGGTAAACTGAAATGTGCTTAAAGCATGATAATGTGTTTAGCTTTTGGGTTTTAAGTGGATTTGTGCTTTTCCCCCCATTGTTTGTTCCCATTGCTTCCATTTGTTAGACGGGGATATTTCTGCTTACTGCTTTGGTATAAGGTGTAGTTTGTGTGTGGCAGACTGGTGGAACTATGAGTGGATTTAAGTGGACATCTTCGCGTGTGAGTAAAGCAAATATGACTTGATGAATGCACTTTACGTCTGTGATTTAGAGGAAGGCAAAAGTGTAATGGTGTATGATAACGTTAATGTCGACTAAGAGGAACTGGGAACTGGGAGAGAGAAAGAGAGCACGTCGCTTCATGTTGGTGGCATTCAATTTTGATAAGACTAACGTACAAACGCACATGCACACAGTCACATAGACATTAGCAAAAATGTGGACCAAAAAAAAATGAAGTGCATTCACTGGTATAACAGGCGCACGTTTGCATGCCCACACACACACACACACACACACACACACACGTTTCGTTCTCTGCAAGCCACTGTTTGGAGTGGGCGTTTATGAAAAGCAACAGGGACCATCTTTGTCAACCACCCCTCTCTGTATAATTCTGTTTATAGTTGTCGCGGACTTTGAAGTGGGTGAAACATTGCGTGTTAGATGTGATGTTCTAATAAATAGCCTGTTTTCACTCTTTGACATGCTTGAAAATGGAAACTTTGATGACAAAAGTGGGGATAAACCGTATTAAAGAGTAGACAGGAAAGAATGAAGAACCCCTTCAATCACTCCTTGCCTTTTCTTGTCTCAATCATTTCAACATTTTATTACTTTGATTCTCATACATCCTTTATTTAACTCACAGAAAGAGACCACTGTGCTTTTTAAGCTTTTTAAACATTTAAATATTGCTATGATTTTGTTTTTTATGGACAAGAATGTGCTCCTCATTGGAAACAGTGTTTTAAGATTGTTGTTTGGCTCTGCTACAGCTATTTGAATCAGCAATGGCAAAGTCTACTTTTACTGATAAAAGTATGTAAACAAAAGCAAGGGAGCCACCTAGTGGCAACGCCTAAATAAAACATGTTTTAAATCACACGTCAAAAAAACGTGTTTTGGCCTGTACACTTTTACACTTATATACTGCTCTTAATACACTCAATATTTCCATTGCTTGCAGTATCCGACTTGCTTTGGAATACTGTATTTTTGCCAAAATACTGATTCATTAGCAGGTGCTTGAGATGCTGTCTCCCGGCCAATCAAAAAGCAGAAGGCGGGTAGTCAGAGTTATGTGGGCCCACTAACAGAAGCTTGTGTCATGCTTGTTCATATTGAAGCTTACCTTAAGCTTTGTATTATTATTTTGTCTAACAATATGCAATTGTAACAGATAGCAGACATTGATAAAACATCTTGGGAGCAGCATGTTCCATGAGAGTTCAGTATGCTTGCTTCTTCAGCATTACAGGCTAGTTACCATCATCTCTCTGTCTGTGCGCGCATCCTAGCATGACTTGTGACCATGTAGCATGCATGCTAGTTTACTCAATATCTCCGTTTTGTGTTTTCATGTGGGCAATTGTGTCAGTTGAGTCAGGTGATTGTGTTTCAAATCTGATATTGATAAATTCATGTCCAAAATGTGAGAGTGAGACACAGAGAGAGAGAGAGAGAGAGAGAGAGAGAGAGAGAGAGAGAGAGAGAGAGAGAGTGAATACACATTTCATATAAATACAAATGTTAAAATGAAGGTGATTTCTTAGGCTAAAGGGTTTGACAGAGGGGATTAACAGCATGGTGAAAGGCAGACGAGTGTGAGAGTGAAGGAGCAAGTATAAAGCAGTAAAAAGCAAGTGACGTGAAATGTGTGTACTACTGCGAGTACTATTTATGCAGTCGTGAGTGCATGTGTGTGTGTGTGCATTATTGCTTGTCTCCTGTGTGATTAGATTAGTCTGCTGTACCTTCAGGACTGTTATTTTTGTCTTCCAGCCAACATATAAAAGCTATGGTCACACACACACACACACTCTCTCTCTCTTCACACAAATACAGCAAAAACCCTTGTGGCGTCTATTCACATAGCAATGCACGGTCATGGATGGATGCCAGTACTTCATCTGTATGACATTATTACTCAGGTAAAGCATGCGCACGCACGCTCGCTCGCACACACACACACACACACACGCACGCACACACGGTAAAGCCATTAGCCTCACTAAACTCCAGGCACACAAAGCACTGTAGTCATAAAAACCACTTCTGCTCATGATAATGAAAGGTTTACAATACTGAAATGTAAAAACAATTTGAACCAAAACCTTTTTAAGATATGAAATTCAGCAATCAGAATAATGTTTTATGCAAAGTGCCAACGGGGTAAGAAATACTGGCTAGCCCATAAGAAATATGTTTTCACGTCTGCTTGAATAACATAGTATATTGTCGTGCTTAAATCAGCAGGGTTTGGAAGGAAAAAGGGTGACATGCAATGAAAAATGTTTTTCAATGTATTTAATTTATTTATTTATTTATTATTTATTATTTATTTATTCAGTCTGCATGCTCGTTATGTCTGTTCTTATCGAGTTATGTTAGGAATGTAAAAGTCTTATGACATGTTAACAGCATAGGTCACACAAACATTAACTAAATATTGTGCTCCCAGAATTCCACATTTCTTCTCCAATTTATGATTTAAAAAAAATAACCATCCACACATATGTGTGGCCAAAGAAGAAGAGGAAGAGAATGGTTTGAGTCATTAAACCATGAGAGTTGTAGGGTGAGGAGTTGAGAGAAGGCCCAGACAATACTCACAATTGTACAGTAAGAGGATACTGTTCATGTTTCAAACCAAAACAACTGTGTTTTTGTAAAGCTGATACCAATCAATAGGACAAATCGAGATACAAATCTTGGGCTGTGTTCGAAATGCCCACTCGTTCACTCGTACCCTTAATAGTGCTCACTAGAACACTAACTAGGGAATAAGGGCAGACAGCCGTTGAAATGTTTCGGACACTTATCCACTACTTTTTACACTACATGCGCCGGATATTCATTGGCTATTGTCGCATAAACAAACAAGTTGGATACTACATTCAATAAAATAAGTAAACGGGTAACGTAATTAACGTTATCCATGCAAAGCAGTCGATAAATAAATAACTGTTTGTTTTTAAAGCACCGGTAGCCGGTGCATTGTTGTAGCTCTAATAATTAATAAGCATATGTTACGTAAGGTAATGTACGGTATAGCCTAGCTTTTGGAACATTGTCATTTTCGGAATGAGGGCAATAACCGGAATACTGCGCGCATTAAACCGTAGCCAGTGACTCTGGCAGGTTACAAACAGAAGACATAAGCTGAAAGACCGTAAGACTTAATAGGTTAAGTTTGACATACTTCTCAGAGGTAAATGTTCAGTAATTTTCCAAACATTGTATTACATAGAATGGATAATCAGATACATGGAAAAACCTTTTAACATACAGCTGTGACCTGGTCACAACTCGTTCCGCTGTTTACCCCCATTTTTAACTGCAAGGTGGGAGCAGTTGACTGATGGTGAGTCCTGTCTGTACCTGACAATAAGGCTCCCTTTTAGCACACACACACACACACACACACACACACACACGATTTGCCTTAGCTGTACGCTTGTCACAATGTAATTTCCTAAAGTAACAATCTATGACACTTTCATATAAATAAATGCCTCATCCACTCAATTTACAACTCAGGCTGCTGCCCTTTCACAAACCCCTTACATTTTCTGGGGAATTTATAATGTTGTGTCTAGGTGCGACATTCCTAGATAAATTGTACTGTCAAAATCTGACTAAAACAACAAAGGTGGCTTTATGGATTTTCCTTCAACAGAAAGCTGCCAAAAATATTTTAAAATAAATAAATAAATTAATAAAAATGCTATACTGTTAAAAGGCGGCGTGCTAACGTGATAGCACTTGGCTTTCAGACTGAATGAACGCTGGATACACTGAGGGTTTTGTCGGCAGAAATGGCAGTTTCTGGTCCCAGTACTTTCAACAACAGCAGTGTTATGTAGCTAGTTTAGACCAGCTGGAAATTGTTGAGAGTTTAGACTAGATTATCCTATTATGAGCGCGACATTAGGGAATTTGTCTGAAAATAAACCTTGACTAAGCATTAGAACTGTAAAATCTTCAAAAATAAAGATTTCCCCAGAAACAAATTTTCTCTCCTGTCTGGTTTTCTGGTTCCACGTCAGAAACAATGAGCCTGTGTGATGATTTTATTACTTTGACACTCCGTAGCAGGAACAGACTGTACGTACACACACACACATCAATTTTATAAATGTAAAACTGGAGCGGCAGGCATGTAACACGTGGTTCAAATACAGTAGATCCCCCTCATGTATTACAACCAGAAACAGCAGCAAATAGCACACACACATTGACAAGCATGCACTCACAGCTCCGTAAGACTGTGACAGTGTGTCTATAGGACTATATGCACACTCACATATGGTAGTTTATCCTTACTCTGAAAATGATTACAGTAATGTAACCATATCTCTGACCTTACTGTTGCAAACTGTAAAGTTAGTAGTTTTCCCCTTAAAACTCTCTCCAGATCCCCAGACCCCAGCCTCTGTCTGGTTGATCTAACCTGACATGATACTGTCTACGATAAAATCACTAATTTTGTGCATCATAAACTATACGAATCTATATCTCATTACATGGTCTAAAAATATATCTACTGTAAAATGATACATTAGTAGAATATACGTTTTTCTCTTACAAGCACATTCACACACGCATGCACACGCACGCACACACACACACACACACAGCTAGCTGTATGGTTAGATGAGAGTATATTATGCCTGATGTGGAAGCATGCAGACAGGATATACAAGGTTATATAAGAGGACACATTTGGAAATATTACAGACATACAGTATTGCTCATGCTGCCATGAGATAAGTCCAACTTCTGTCTCCAGACTTGTTACTTTGAATGCTGACATTGCCAACACACACACACACACACACACACACACTACTGTCAGTGATCTGTGCATCTAATAACATTACACAGATGGAATTACCAGAACACACACTAGTTTTGCAGTTCATTGCCAATGACGTATGCAACCAATACTACCCAGCGCCACACGCACACACACAGAGAGTCTATACCTCTTTGCCAAGGATGTGTGTGTCCAACAGAGACAGTATTGATCAGAGCAACAACATATAGCCTAGTGACTGTAACATATTCTTTGTGTATCTGCGTGTGTGCTGAATGTTTCCGTCATTGTGTGAGTGTTATTTGTCCCCAGTGCATCTCTCTCTCTAACTATAAATACTCATGCAGTGCACACGCACGCACACACGCATGCACACACGCGCACACACACACACACACACCCTCGCTTATACTGTAACTGTAGTTAGTATAAATGCTATGACAGATGTGTTTGTTCTGTTCAATTGTCATTCAAATCAATATATAATTATAATATGAGCCATCAAAACTAACCAATAAACTAAATACTAAACCAAGAACAGATTCAATTTGAAAGATGCCCACTAAATGTTGGCCTTCCAAATATTTAGGGCTAATTGAAGTAAGCTTATGTATTGTAATGACAAGTACAGTTGTGATAAGGTGCACATCAAAACCATTAATCATCCAGATAATGCTTATATGATAGTTATGAAAAATAATCTCACATTCTTCAATAGAAATCCTACTGTACATAGCTGTTTGTCTTGGTGTAAGCATGACAGTTAATTAAGGTGAAAATTTCCCCTTAAAAATATTGCCTCTAATCATAATTGTAATCAACGATTCATTCAGGGTGCGTTATGCCGACATTAACTGTCCTACTTTGTAATGTATTTTTAACGACTCATGTTATGCCAAGAAATGAATCTGATTCAAGGTGAAATGTACACATTTGAAGTGAATTGAGACAGACTCAAAGAAACAAAAACAGGTTCCTGTAAAGTAAAATAAGTGCACTGTATATCCTAGTTAAACTACTGGAGAATGCAAGGGTTCTCTATCGATGAGACGTTGAGTCATTAATTTTTCAAACAGCCATTAGTAATTCATGACTATAAAAGACAAAGCATTATTTTTCTGGAGTTATGGAGCTTGACTGTTGGATGGTTTGCAATAGGAATCATAGTCCTCTATCATCGTTTATAGTTCTCTCTTTATCTTTCTGGCTTGTACTTTACTGTAGCGCTGCATTTCTTTTAGCCTAGGACTGAGGTTTAGAACTGTTCAGTGGAGTTTGTAATGTATCAGCATTACAGTATATTTCAGATGAAGAACTATTTATCAGCATATTAGAGACACCCTTCTTCCAGACCAGAAATCCCTACGCAAAAGGCTGTTGCTGCATTCACAAGAAAAGGAAGGCCTGGTATTGTTCATGCATGAGACAAAAATGAATAGAGGCGCTTGTAAATGAATATCTGATCTGGATAGGTAGAGCTACTGTGTTTTTTCATTGCCCCTAAACAAGGTCTACATGTCATTCATTCAAAAGCTTCACCCACATTTTCTAAAATGCAGTTTGATGATGCTAGCAAAACCTTTATATGGCTATTTTTCATACAGTATATTTCAAAGAAGCTATTTCAAGCTCCAACATTATATCGTATTACATAAAAATGAAATGATCTATCAAAACCGACCTTTCAAATTCAAACTCAGACATTCTTCAACATCCAGTCAGATGGCTAAAATGCTGTGGCTTCACACTTCTCTGTGTGAAGTTACACACTTGACTCAAGTTACTTTACAGACCTTTCACCTTTTTACCCTGACAATTCAATTGAAAGAAACACCTTGCCTAAATAATCCTGTAACCACCACATGAGTCACTGGACACAAATACACTGTAGATGGACACAGCAATAGAAGGGTGGCAAATGTTTGAGAATTGTTTAGATTCTCCAAAATGATTTGCGCTACATAAGACCGCAAGCTAACATCACACACGACAGATGCTGGAGAAAGATGGTTTCATATGTGATCTCATATCACAACACCTCTCCCTTCAGTTCCATATGGGTGCTCCATCAGAAGCTCTGCCCCCCACATTGTACATGCATTGCCAAGGCTGGGATAGTGTTGGTGCGGTCTGCACTACCATTACAGAGCTTTGTAGAAACACTGGATTATTTTCAGAGCGCACACATAACGAGCAGCTAAGGGCCTGTGAGGAGCGATTTCTTCTACCAAAAAAGGTGTTATTACCTTAAAATTGCTGACCCCACTTTTAGCAACGGCAACAGCATATAGTGTAGATGTTTATAAAGCAAATAAAACTACTATGGGTGGAAATAATGTATCAGTGAAATGTTTGTTACTGTCAGTAGGCTATAATTAGTTAAAATGTGATTACAATTAGTCACAGATGAAGACAAAACGTCTGGCATGTTTTCACATCCTCGGTTCCCTGAGTATGGACCAGATCTATTACTTATGGTACATGATCATGTGATCATGGTAATCCAATCGAAAAACTCTACAATCACGCCGAATGGCTGAGAAGGTCAAAGCTGCGCCCCTGACCCGCCCCGTGGGGCATAAATAGCAGCGTGCCCTCTCAACTTCCTCTTTTCGCCGCTGAGCTCCACGGGACGCACCGTACCGCAGCAAAAGTAATAGATCTGGTCCCTACTCAGGGAACCGAGGATGTGAAAACATCCCAGATGTTCCCTATCGCAGGACCTGTAATCTATTACTTATGGGACCGTATACAATCACGCAACCAGTATGGTGGCGGACCGAGGGGACTCCCGAACATATGCTTCAATAAGCACGGCATCACTAACACACCTGTGTGAAGCCCAGCATAGACCCACAGACTGTGAAGGATGTTGGGGCGGGTAGAAAGGGGACCTAAGTCCCCCTCCCTTATAGCATCCGTGATGCGGAATTATTGGACATTATTATTGGAGGGGAGGGCCTCGACAAGGGGCTCCCTCATAGAACTCTCCGTCCAGGAGCGAACCCTCGGCAATGGGCGGAGGGGGAATAGAGAGGCCCAACTTAGCCGCAGCGCGCTGGGCTACGTCAAGCAACTCCGTGCTAATATGCTTAGCTGCATATGAAATCGCCATGCTAGCACCGTCATCCTGGTCAATGGGCAGGTCGTTGTCGGACGATTCGAAGTTGCACACATCTTGACTGCTGAATTCGATGTCTCCGCCGCTGAGCTCTTCCCGGAAGCTGCTCGGGATAGAGACTGCTGGCCGGGAAATTGGACTGGCACGTGGCGAAGGACTAGCACGAGGCGAAGGACTAGCTCCGAGTGGAGGAGCGGCGCTCGAAGCGGGACCCACACCAGCCACGGAGCTAGCTAAAGGCGGAAATTCCGAGTCCGACATGGGGACGTCTTCCTCCGCCTCCGCTGGGAACATTCAGAGCCTCCGTCGAATTGTCCCCAGGGACATTTGAGAGCAGGAGCTGCGATGCCACCTCGTCCCCGAGGTGGCATCGCAGTTCCTGCGATGGGGATCTATCTTTACCCTCAGGAAATCATGCCATGAATCAAGATGTAAATGTACAGTATTGACATTTAGTGGAATGTGTACATTTAGTTGAGTTAAAGCGACCAACACGGTTCTACCTGTCTGGTTAATTCAAATGTCTGCGTTGGCATGTGGTTTATGTTCCCTGCCTACACATCAGACCCACACACTTCATGATTGAACACATCTACTGTGACAGCTCTGCCATAACTACTGTAGGTCCTTGTAGTCAATCTGATGAAAAGAAAGACATAATAGATAAAATAAACTCAACTAAATTGTTATCTGGTGCAGGTAGGCGTGATATGATCCTATAGCACTGATTCAAAGTCAGCATGGGTAGTGCTATACCCTTCCGAAAACTGAGTAATACTTACCATGGCACTGTAGTAAATATAGAGCAGGAATAAGGCTCATGGCCGATGACGAAAGTTTTGGGTGGAGATGTGCTCAGATTCTATTGATGTACTTTTCCCATAGAAAGGCAAAAAACCCATCTATCCTCTTTGGAAAACAACCTAAATGTTTTACTGTAAATTGACGTTGGAATGCTGTGATTTAATATACCGCCGATAC
>JAODUH010002446.1:0-12021 GCA_027564835.1 Typhlichthys subterraneus | reverse complement strand
GAGCTAAAACATTGTGGCTTATGTGCAGGCTGCGGCAGGTGCAACCACTGACGAGCAGACAGCAATCAGCTTCAAGCTCCACCCATCAGCAATCTGGAACCCTACCTGCAGCAAAGGGAAAGAAAAACAAACACACACAAACGCACACTGTGCACCACACAGCGCGGGGGACGTAACAGTGCGTGTGTGTGTGCGTGTGTGTATGTGTGTGTCCAGAAAAACAGAGCAGGTGAATCCAGTGAGGCGGTGGGAGACGGTTGTGAGATTATGCTCCAAGTTGACCTTGATGCTCAGTCATACCTCCTCCGTCAAAGATGGCCGCCAGCGACCACTGCCTTCAATAGGGGCCGCGGGGTTCAGGGCCGGGCCGGGGGGGCACACGCTGCCACATCACAGGTGGGTCCAAGTGCTGCAGTGACCCACACAGAGCGCATGTGTCCAGAAACGAGGTCATGTGACTCTCTTGTGTGACGCACGCGGCAGGTAAAAAAGGGTTGTTCTGTGACCCGGGCCTCACTGCTCCCATCCCCACAGAAAGCAAGTGTGAGCCTCATATCAAAAGCTCATGCTCAGGTGTTCAGTGACCCACATCACAGGCAAGGCTCCACACCCAACCATCAATGCCATACAATTACAGGCCACAGAGAACTCTGACACCAACTGTGGATGTGTAGGTGTGTGTGTGCGTGTCAAGTCAAGATTATTATACATTAATCACATTACAATATCAAAAGGCTGTACAGCCCACGTTTGATGTGGAAACAAACAAGACCCCCTTAACCGGCACCTACCTATAGCTCTGTTCTCTCATTGCACGGTGTCATTAGGTAATGTATAGCGTAATGTACACAACATTTCATTCAGGTTCTGATTACATTTCGGTACAGTAGGCACATCTATTTTCGCGTGTATGCGTGCATGTGCAGTGTGTGTATGCACAACGGAGTAGTGTTGTATTATTAGGGAATACACTATCGGCTTGCCCGCGCCCGTGTGCGTGCGTGCGTGCGTGTGCATGTGTGTGTAGGAGAGGCCTGGCTCCCAGGACAATAACAGACATATCTCTGGAGAGTGCAGAGGGGTTTGCTTTACCATGATTACACTCTCTTCAACAATACATACATCCTCCATTGGTGCAAGGCATATTTCAACAACACCCCCCCCCGCCACCCTGAGAGAGTGCCTGGGTGTCGCGGCGTGTTCACAATGTAGGACACGCTTGTGCGCTTGATATTTGGTGCGGGGCGGGGCGGCGCGGAAGAGGCACTTGATTTGAGGAGGAGGTGCTGGTGATGGAGCTGTGGGGTGTATTGGGTGGTGCGGGGGGGAGAGGAGGATGAAAATAGACGAATGAAAGAGTGATGAAGGCAAACGACAAACAGGAAACAGGGAGGAGACAGTAACAGAGCGAGTGTTACCTTAAACCTGTATGCTGAACTCTGTCTGCCCCCCCTCACGCTTCACCCGGTACAAACCTGCTCAACTCAACCTGCGTCACGCGCCGTCTGAGAAACCTACTTCTGGGAGCGCCACATCACGAGATTCCTCGCCTCGCGCTAGCCCCGTCCGTGTCGTAGCGACCGCTTTGTGTTTTGTTGCAGAGCTGTGCAGAAAGTTCCAGCCGTTGTAAAACAATGTGATTAATCTGAACAGTCAAATAATGGGAAGTTACTTTCTGTTTTCCCCTTTTTGCTATTTTTACAGTGACAAAGCACTTTTCTGGGTGGGTGTGAAACGGTCAGCTGAGAAACTCTTATGTAATTAGCTGTCTCTACAAATGGCAAAAAACAATATTAGCATTTCACTTGCAATACCCATGTTTCATCTTTGACCAAAGTAAAAACACTAATACCTGGCTACCCCAAAACAAACTCAAACGTCTTTACCCGTATGCCACTTCCCGTGTGCCACAAAGTTTGTCTCACAAAGTGCAAAACTGCAAACGCCGGTCATAAAAGGGGGGAGACACATTCAGCTGCGACACACTCACCCATAATAATGACAAATTACCAGTCGAAACAGTGAAGCGGTATGGGGCTACCGGATGGGGGTTTACAGGATCCTAGCGATGATATAAATGAGGAACATTCATTACTAACCCCTCTCCCCCTCCACTATCTCCTCTCAGACTCCATCGAGTCCACATCGCAAACTCCAGGCCCGGGTGCGAGGATTTCTCTTCTTGGGCATCGTCTATGTTGATTAGAGGCACCGTTAAATGTATAGTCAGCTATTGCAAGCTAATTGAAAGCTAATACACCTTTCACCAAATAGCTCCTCGCATTCCACTAGCTTATCACTCGCGCTGACAAAAATGATATGTTACTTCTACACAGTCCTCGGGCTTCAATGTATCAACATTGCGTACGCACAAAAGGTTGCGTACGCTGGTTTTCATGCACAAAGTGCAATGTACTCAAATTAACGTGACGAGAGAATGCGCGTGCCGTGGCGCAAAGTCTAGTCCTGCTGTGAGAACGTGCAGAGTGCACGGCAAAGTCAAGCCTGACTCTGTAACGTGACCATTTCAAACTGAAAAGTACCAAACCTCACATAATGTGTGAGTCCCCCTCCAGTTACTGCCATCATTTATTATCGTAAGGCAACATGGCGTTGCCAACGAACCAAAATATCCTTTGACTACAACATAAGTTACATCATGTAGCATAATGTTAACTTAAGCATAATGCACACATTTTAGGGTCGCCCCCACCAGCCATCGTTCGAGCAAAGCCTAAATTGTGCATTACCTCTCCTCAGCATGTTGTCATACATAATTGAAGCACTAAGAGTCTAAACTAACAATATGATCTAGCCAACGTTGCCCAAATTTAACAATATCTCAAAAACAAGGTGATAAAGATGGATATTGCAAATATCGCATTATGCACGCATACACGCACGCACATAGCGATCTTAGTAATTTCAATCCATATATACATATTATGCATCATCGGATATGGGACAGTCCAGAACCATAACCATATAAAACTGTTTCCACAGCGCTCCACCTGTGCCTGAATAAACTTATCTTTAACAATATAATTAGGTTTTTTTCAAATTACGCACGCACGCCTGTGCACGACCTGTGCACGACCTGTGCACGACCTGTGCACGTGAGCATTAGTGTGTGAGCCTCACATGTACGTATGGGCTTAGACTGTGTGTGTGCGTGCATCTCATACACTCAAGAGAATGGAACATGATTATGAATTATTCTCTTTAGAAATACATTTTTAGCAGACTTGAAGATAAGCAGGGCAAGGCAGAAATGCCCAGGGACAATGGAACGTGTGTGTGTGTGTGTACATGCGCACCATGTTAGTCGAGGACAGGAAGGTTAACAAACAGATGTGTGATCTCACGCTTCCCGCAAAAGTTTAAAATCGGTCGCACAGACTTGAAGTTGACATATACAGGATTATGTTCCGATGCACCCAAACCGTTCATCTCAGCTAAATCGGTCAAGATAGTTACTTGAACACATTCAGCACATTATTACTGCAATGCCAAACTGATTGTGCCGGCTATTTTTGGATATTCCATCATTATTTTTTAAAACCCCTGTTGAGAAAGGCTTTTGTTATAGGGATAAGGCTTTGCCAATGAAGCACTGCCAGTGGATTTTATAACAACCCCCCAACGGAAGAAAAAAAAAACGGTCAGTACTCGACATCTTCACTTAGAAAAGATTTCATGAGTGCATTATTTTGCACAGTAATGACTATCACCTGCCTGGCCTCTACCAACAAGTTCAGAAAAAGCCACAGTTAGCGAGTCAAGATTGGTTTACCACACTCCACAACAATGCTTCATTAACTTCAATAGCTTATTTTTTATTAACCTTTTTTTCTATAATTTATTTTTAGAAATAAAAAAATATAGATGGATATTGTATATACATACAATATCCTATAATGTTACTCACACGATTTGGTGCCTGAAACATCCATATACTGTGTCAGACAATCACGTTTTAACCAGGGATGTCAGAATTGTATCGCGATTAGTCGCAATTAATCACATGCTTTATGTAATTAGTTGCGATTATTAATGTCAAAATGTAACCGAAAAACCCAAAAGTTTTTTTCCCCAAGTGTTAGATTTTTATAACTAGATATGCCATCTTAATGCAAAATTTTGTATTTATTATTAATTATTTAATTAATGTTAAAGGTTGAACAGGCAAAAATGGGTGATTTATTATTCACAATTAATAACCTAAAGCATGCGATGAATTGCGATTAACCACAATTCATCGCATGCTTCTGCCAGCCCTGGTTTTAAACCATTTATGTTATAACCATCGTCTACTATACGGACACTTCACCTCCATAACACACACACACACACGCACACACACACACGCACACACACGCACATGCACGCGCACGCGCACACACAAACAAGTCTTAGCTACAATGTGGCAACCTCACTGTTTGTCTGTTTGTTTGTTTTGTTTGAATTGTGCCAGAAACTTCTATCCACGTGCACAGGCGCTCGCACACACACACACACTCACGCACACACGCACGCACACACACACACAAGCTGCAGCCGGCACTCTCGTCTCATCCGTCGACAGGATGACTTGATCACCGTTGTCATGGAAACAAGAATTACCAAAAGCTCAATATTGTCTAGGATGGAGGGCAGAGAGAGAGAATGAGAGAGAGAGAGGGGGAGAGATGTGGGGAGAGAGAGAAAGAGAGGGGGGGTGTTTCATGTTTCTCTATTTCAGTATACTGTAGCCGACCTTTAAAGCAATGAACAACATCTGCATTCTGTCCGTCTGTTGTGATACAAACGTGATTGGTTATCACTGCTCGTCGCTGGTGGTCGTCACCCTACTGAATGTGTGCGCCAAATAAGCATTGGTTTGCTACCGGTGTGCTAGTGTGCCATCTAGTGGCAAGGAGTCATTTAGCGACACTTCAACATTTGGACAAGTTCATGAAGCTACGCTACAAGCTACAACATCACAGCAGTAGTGGGACTCAAACACATGCTGTGTTATTGTCTTATAGAAGTCCCGGCCACCTCATAACCACATACAGTAACACAAAACAAAACCCACACACATGCACAGTTACAGTGCAAATACATGCACCACTAAAGTATGCTAGTATCTAACCCTAACTATATTTAGAAAAGAGTTAAATCAAGCTAAATATTATACCACAAACTGTACAGGATATCCCTCTTTGCACATAATATGCATGAGTTGTGTCCAGGATGGTCTACAGGCCACAGTTATGCTGTACACTACATCATATAATATTTCCACGAGTCAGTTAGTTGCACTTGGCTGACTTCCAAACACCTGTTTGCCTCTTTCCCTGCCAAACAGAGAAGTGTCTTCTTTTTAACAGTTTAACACGCGCACGCATGCGTGCACGTGCCACACACACACACAGGCACGCCAAGCACAGTGCAAGTTGACTGCACATGGACTGAACCACCTGTACCATGTACTGTGAGTTGTTCTCACACAGCCAACCGACGCGTTAACAGACAGACGTCCGCTCCGCTGGTAATTAATCTATTGGGAGATGAGATTGCCTAACTATTCTCTCCTCTCACACGTATCTGTTCTCTGAGGCTCTGTCTTACAGTGGGGGATGGTGCGGGAGGGAGGAGATAAGGTGCGTCGGAGGAAGGAGATATCATCGCAAAATGAACTCAGATTTAATTTACGGCATTTCCCCGTTGCCGTAGACTCGCTGGGTGGTCCAGGCTGTGCATCTGGGTAAACAATGCACCCCCCAAATTACTGGAGAGCGAGCCGCAGGTGCTCGAGCGGCCGGGCCCATCCTCGCGGGTTCGTTCAGTGGGTGCAGGGAGGTTAGTTAGCCCCTAACTGTCACCAGTAGATGCCGAGGTTCTCCTCACAGCACCAGCACAGGCTGAGAGAAAGGCAGAGAACTGCCGATGTTGGTGGATACAACCCACACAAGGTGCTGAATTCTATGTTAAACCTCAGTGATTTAGACTCCGCAATGTGAAATGTTGGCTCAATCCCACAGCAGGTTTGAAATTAAACTTTTTTTCCAACTGCTATCAACCTCCATTGACTTCCATTGTTTCTCTATAATACTAAACTATAATAGGCCTAATAATGAGGAAACACAGCTACAGAGGTCAAGGTTTAACAATTGTTTAATAATGTGTTCACTTCATAAACTGTAAACGCACATAGTTTAGGGTTTAACAGGTATTTATTAATGTGTAATAACCCAATGCTCACATTGCATAATGTACCAAGTTTGTAGTCTTCTTCACCAAATGAAGAGTTGTTATTTTCAGTTACGCTTCATTTATTGTACAGATCTGTCATGGCATGTGCACATACTTACCGTGAAGAGCTACACTTTGTGAATTTTGTCCTAGATGTTGCGGAATTTGTCAACAAATATTGTCCTGGAACCTTACGTGATTTTGTCCCCGAGATATTTCTTCAGGTAACAAATGCCAATGTCCTGCGTGCTTACTGTCCTTATTCACTGATGACATGATTTGATCTGGTTTAACAAACAAATCTCACTCATATCAATAAACTATACAGTATGCTTACCTTTATGAACATCTCAGACTACAGTAGATAATCTCAGACTACAGTAGATAATTATTATGTTGCCTGTGTTGCATAATGTCCTTTAAACTCAAGACGTTTTTTCAAAATATATCAGTTGACCTCTGCACAAAAGACATCGTGAGACAGTAATTTTCCCACTGACATATCTGAGCTACCCATACAATAGACACTAGAAAACCACCCTCTCAAAACCCACATTTGCAATGTTTCATTTTTCATCACCTACAGTAATATGGTTTTGCTCAGGTACTGTATGACCTTGAATGTTTAATTTATCCATGAATAATTGCTGCAATGTGAGTAATAGCCTGGTAGATAAAAAAAAACAAAGTTATCATCTAAGCCATGTCTGTGTCAGTCTGTCAGTCACCGTGTTCTTTTCCAAGTGTGACTCCACATCCAAGCACTTGTACCACTGAGGTCTCTCTGAAGTGCTGCCCTGAATGTGTGTCCTTAAATGGAGGTCCCGGTGGTGAACACAAATCCCAAGATGCCTTGGGAAAGGCTTTTGAGGCTATAATACGAGCACCTGGCCAAACCCCATCCTCCGCCGAGACACAGCTGCTCAATGCCTTGAATCTTAATCCGGAGACTTCTAAAATCTCTCCCCCACGGGGAGAGATTTTTGGAGACGATGGCCAGTGCTGGACGCTTTCTTTCCCAGATAACTACAGCACGCTTGTTTCTCCAAGTTGATCCGATTCGTGGTGGGGATTAGATGCAAGGCAAGTGTTTAAATAAAGCCAGATGAAACCACCACCAGACACAAATCTGACTAAAACAGACCCAGCGAGCAGTACACCATAAATATGCTGCATCTGCTCCTTTTATATAGATTACCCAGCAGAATATTTCAGAGGCAGCCTCTGCAGAGAAGTTAGCACAACCCATGAATGCATACAGTACAGTTGCTGCCATCGGAAGGGCGCAAAGGTTTTGATGTATCTTCCCACGTTGGCCCCCCAGAGACCCAGTACATAACATCTTGGTACATTGCACTAGATTCAAAAGCTGAATTCTGCACCGATTCTCACTGTACTTTGCATTTCATTTGAGAACATTTCTGCATATTAGGCCGCATCAAAGAGAGGCCAGTGAGGGGGAGTTGTTTAACTAGTGACGGCTCCAACTCAACAATGCATGTTGAAATGTTCCGTGAAGAAGATAAAAAAAAAGAAAAAAGGACATTTCAGGATTCAGTGGCTGTTCCGAATGTATTGTATGCCCTCATTAAAGCCGGTCTATTCAATCACGTTCCATATTTTCCCAATCACTGGCATACTTGTCATCTTCTCATTTTCCCCTTCCTCCTATTTTGCTAACAGATGAGCTGATGAGATTTGTACTGTATAACATCTGCATTATGTCCTTAATACATACTTTACAGCTACATTACTAGTGTGCCTTGTTTTAGCAGGCCTGTGGTCCTTATTGGCTGCTAATTACAGTAGGTGCACCTGGGCAATTCACATATATAGGTGTGTTGCAGCACCATGGCTGTTTCTCAAGTCCAAGAACACTAGGTACATACTTGTGTCCTTGAGAGGTACGTTCTTGCCAAGTGTCCCTCTGAGAATGGTCTCGAAGTTAAAACATATCTATTCTCGCTTCAAAAACTCTTGTGTGACAATAACGGTAGTATTTCGAAAATTATAGGACTTGAACCGAGGACCTCTCTCAGAAAAAGTTAAAAGAAAATGTAAAACGCTTTAATTTAGTACAGTATGGTGTTAAATGTTTGTAAACCCCAAGCTTTTGGGGTTGTGGCTCAAACCAAAGTGGCCACCAAATTGAGAACTGGAGCAGTGGTGAATATGAGAGTATAACTGAAAAGAAGGTATCGCTGGCAATGTGTGTCGTTTTAGTCGCCGATGCCAAATAACAAACAAAGTGCGGCTTAACTTCTGTATTGCTAGATGTAACCAAATTGAGTTTTCCCTTGCCTTTGCATAGTGTGATTCAAAAGTCAAGGTAGATAGATGTTATTTTTGTCCCTGCTTCAGAATGCTGTGCACTTCTCTGCACTACATTGAAGGTAATGTCGACATTGCGTACAGTAGCAGTGCAATGTTCGACATTTCAGCAGGGACACGTAGGAGCAGAACATTACAGTGAAATTTAAAGCTGCAGTCCGGGACAATTTCATAACAAATAAATAGTGAGGGCCTATCGCTCGACGCAAGCTAGTGTTCAGCGGCGCTGGTGCTCACCAGTTATTTGTGTCACTGCGTAGAGTCGTGTGTGTGTGTGTGTATATAAGAGTAATGTTTCAAGAACCTCTATGTCGATTTGAAAATAAGTAGCTTTTAGCAACTTAAAACATCAATATTTATTAGGTTTCCATATCTGGGTTCACTCTTTTCACCTTTATTAAAATGCAAAGGCTGTGTGTCACTCAAAAAGTAATATCTTCCAAAAACGTAACAAATTATCTAAATATTGCTTATTAAAGGACCCATTCCATGAAAACCAAGTATTTCTAGTTGTTTTTGGAATCACCAATGTCGATGTGACATGGAGAAGTAGTAAGTCTTTCAAAGTGGACTGTGGTCTGTATTGGCTAACAAAGGTCTAACATAATTATTGTTAGACATTCTACAGTAACGTAACTGGTTAGCCAGAACAACTAGACTAGAAATAGATAAGAATTGTCAGCAAAAAAATGTTTTTATTAAATAGCATATAGGCCTATTGGATATTACATGTTCTCAACTTAACTTACAATTTAGAATAATTATGATCCACCTGAAACGATTTAAGGCAATAAATCATTTCAGATAGGCTACCTACCTGACCGCATAGATTAACTTTTATCACCAAAAGCAGGCAGCTTTTACCCTGACTGTGCACACGCGCAGTATAGGCCTACAATATAAACTTCGGCTGGCAAGATAGCAGGACATAAAGTTCCTCTAAAGCTTTAATCAACAGCAGGCATTTTTTAGCGTTTGGCAAACAAAATCTAGCAGTGTTAGCAGTGATAAGGTAGCTAACATGGGACAGTGTGTTCGAACAGAGTTCCAACTTCTTCGCACTTCAGCCTCGAGACCGAATTGAACTGGAACATATTTCTCAATGAGCGTTGGTGGAGTACTCACTATTCTTCGGAACTTGTGTGCATGGCACGATTGCTTTGTGGGAGCTTTATAATAACAACGAGCATATTTCAGCTGGGAACGGTCACTTATACTAGTGCCTCTAATATGTTTTTAACATTTGCACACAAACATTTGACTTTTTTCATTCATACAGTTTTCATTGTATTTTCAATTCATATAATTTTAGCGCCGGCGATTTTCGTATGGCGGTCGCTAAGACCTCTTTGGCGTGCACCAAGAATTCCTCTATGCAGGAAAAACCCTGTATACAAACACACTCACACTATATATCAAAAGAAAAACAACTCTTCAATGTCATAGGGTGCTCCCTCAGAAGCTCCCTCCCCCACCCCCCCCACACACACACACGGTATAGTGTTATGTGGTGCGGTCTGCACCACTGCTTGTTACAGAGCCAGGGCCGTGTAGAAACACAACCTGGTTTATTTTTCAGCAGGCACACATTTCGGGCAGGTAGCGGACCGTGAGGAGATTCACTAAATTTTACAAGAAAAAGTATATTAGTTCACAATCAATGTCTGTACCTTTAACACATACTCTCTCTCCAAATCCCCCCCCCCTACACACACACACACGCACACACACACACTTCTCTCCTCCTGGAGGCCTTTTAGGGTAACAAGTAATTATGTGCGGATTTACAATTCAAACTCCTCCTGCACCTCCCTCAGCTTCTCCATCGACGTCTCCGCACGACTCTGCGAGTCTCTAAACCACTCTGGTCCTCTCAATCTCCCAGTAATCGCTTGAAGAAATCTATTACCTGCTAGAGCAAGCACTGTGCACGCACACACACACACACACCAAGGAGATCTTTGTGTACACGCATAAGGGCGCTGCACCGCATAAAACGGAAACTACTTCACGATACAGTAATATTGTTTCTCTTAATGCTTATGGCTTTGATCTTAAAGCGCGACTAGACAGGTGTTGGTAACACACATGAGATTAACTGATAAAAAAAATATACAAATAATAATAAGATTGATTTGCTGCGTGGCTGTCACGGCAACTAAGATCAGCACTTTTTAACATGTACTCCCAAACTGGCATCTGCTGACTGTCCCGGAAAACAACATCTTGACCCAATTGCCAGGTGAAAAACGCACAAAACTGGGCTAAATCAGAGTGGAGCCTGGCTCAACTGTGTCAGTTCAATGTGTGTGTGTGTGTGTGATGAGCTAGCGAATTAAGAGATATGAGATATTAAATATGATTATGAGAAAATAATGTAACAAATATTTAGAAAGTATACCACTCAACTGGATATATTAAACAATTGGGCAGCCATCTTTAATTAGTAACTTTCTAGTAAGTGTATTCAGGTGTTGATGACGACTGAATGGACAACCCACACACACACACGCATTATGGCCCATACAGCTTCCTGCCCGTCAATTCGGTCACATGATCTTTTCTCATTCCCCATCTCTGCACACACTGTAGGAGCGCGTGCACGCACACGCACACACACACACACACACACCCCAACAGATTCATATTCTCCCCTCGCGGGGCGAGTCTGGAGAGAGAGAGAGAGATGCAAAAAGAGACAGAGTGAGATACTGTACATACAGAGAGAGAGAGAGTTAAGGGGCATAGAGAAAGACAGAGAGAGAGAGAGAGAGAGAGACTGAGAGAGAGAGAAGGAGAGAGAGAAGGGGGAGAGTGAGAGAGAGAGAGAGAGAGAGAGAGAGAAGGAGAGAGGGGTGCACTGCTCGCTAGCCAGCTCTGGTAATGAAAAGTGCAAGCTCTGTCATTTGGTGCAGATAAAAGTGTTGCGATGAGAGGTGGAGACAATAGCGGAGCATTAATCTCCCTGACAGGACGTGCACGGGCCTCAGCTTTAAAAACACTCACGTACTCCCCCATCCACGGACCCTCCATCCATGCACACCCCCTGTACCCCACCCGCCCCCCACCCCATTCCCCAACCCACTTTCTCTGAGTCAACGCAACATTTGTATATCTAATGTTAGCAGTATTTTACTCATGTGAATGTATGAAAGTATTGCATGGTGCTTTATGCATTCTGGCATTCTGACTGCAGGCATACCTAGTTCCCCTGTAAGCCAAAGTGATGCACGCGCACACACACGCATTCACGCACGCACACAAACTTTTACCAGACCTATCAGATTTAGAGTATTGGTGAAACCATGCATTCAAACCTCATAGGAACAACTGGACCCACCCGTGGTGCCACACCCCTCACTACCCAACTCGAGATATCATATCTTACTGACAGAGAATATTTTGTGAGTATTGATGAATCGTCATCTAGAAGATATAAAATGAACTGTGGTG
>JAODUH010002445.1:0-12021 GCA_027564835.1 Typhlichthys subterraneus | reverse complement strand
AAACCCTAAAAGCGTATATTAGAGGGGAAATCATTTCGTATACTGGTCATGAAAGAAGGCTCAGGAGAGAGAGACTAACTATCTTTTTAATACATTAGAAAAATGTTTGGTTTTGGAAAAAATCTTGTATCTTGGGTAAAATTGCTCTATGCCTCTCCACTTGCCTCAGTTAGAACCAACAACATCCACTCAAAACATTTTCCTCTGTATTGCTCCACCCGACTGGGTTGTCCTTTGAGCCCCCTCTTGTTTGCCATCGCTATTGTGCCACTTGCCATCACACACCGATCTGACCCTCACATAATAGGTGTAAACCGAAGTGGCATTGAAAAGAAGGTCTTTCTCTACGCAGATGACCTTCTCTTATATGTCTCCAATATCTCTGTGTCCGTACCAGCAGCCCTCTGTATACTTTGTGGGTTTTGTCACGGTTTGCGGCCGCTCAGGCAGCAGACAGAGCCAAGCCGCCAGTTCAGCACCGGACAGCGCCACCTGCATCTCGTCAGCCACCTAATGCACCCACGTGCAGTTGCCACCTCCCCGCTTCCTGGGTGGAGGTTTAAAAGGCTTTTCCGTCCTGTCACCAATTGCCAGTCCGTTGTATTACTTCAATGCACGTACCAGCGTTCCCAACTCTACTCTTCACCAATAGCGATCTAGACTCTACTCTACGCCACCAGCGACCTCAGCGCTGCTCTTCGCCGCCAGTGATCAATACTCTACTCTCCGCTACCAGCGATCTCAGCGCTGCTCTCCGTTACCAGCGACCTCAGCGTTACTCTTCGCCACCAGCAGTCTCAACTCTACTCTGTGCCGCAGTCCTCCCTCCAGCAACTCTACTCCTCTCACCGCCTCAACCCCTAACAGTTGTATCTCTCCTGTTGCTGTAAATAAACCCTGTTCTGTTTATAATTGCCATCTCCTGCCTCTGTGTCCTGCACTTGGGTCTCCGCCCATTCCGCGGCTGTATCCTAACAGGTTTGGCCGTATATCAGATTATAAACTTAATTTGGATAAAAGTGAGTTATTCCCGTTAAACGTAGCTGCCCGTAATTATCCCCTGCATAATCTCCCATTCAAGATCGCCCAAAATAAATTTACATACCTGGGTATACAAACCACAGATTCATTTGATGATCTATATAAATAAAAATGTTCTCCTCTATTGTCTCGTATAAGTGGGGATTTTGAGCGTTGGTCGTTGCTACCTTTATCTCTTGCAGCACGAGTTAATTCCGTGAAGATGAACATACTTTGACTTTGGCATTACTGCAGAGGCCGAGGTCTCTCGGGGGGTTGGCTCTGCCAAACTTTAGATTCTACTACTGGGCTGCTAACCTCAGAGTACTACAGTATTGGATCTGTTTAGAAAAATCACCCTCCCCTCCCACTTGGTTAGGCATTGAGGCTTCCTCCTGTAAACCGGCCTCATTAACAGCCCTCGCTCATGCACCCACCAACTTTCCTCTGGCACACTATTCCAAAAATATTTTAGTTAAGACAACCCTGTGTATTTGGAAGCAATTCAGGCACCATTTTGGTCTACAGACATAATCCTACTTGACCCCTATTGCATCTAACCCTGTTTTTTGTACTTCTATAATAGACAAGGCATTTTCCTCATGGTCTGACCTTGGGATAAACACACTTAAAGACCTCTATTGTGATAAGATATTTGCATCATTCCAACAACTCTCTCAAAAGTTTTCCCTATCTAATCAGCACTTTTTCAGGTACTTGCAGGTTCGCAGTTTTGTACGTAACATTATCTCAGTGTTTCCCAATCTCCCAGATACTACAGATATTGATTTCTTCCTGACTCCTTTGCCTTCTAAGAAGGGCCTGATCTCATTTTTATATAACCGTGTCCACTTGTTATGTCCAGCTTCAATTAATATAATTAAAAATCTATGGGAGGAGGACTTGGGAGAGGAAATCCCAGAAGAAACATGGGTCAGGGCTCTGAATCGGGTTCACTCATCATCTAATTGTGCAAGACATGGTCTTATCCAGTGTAAAATCCTTCACATATTTACCTCACTAAAGTCAGACTCTCTAAGATCTACGCAGATGTTGATCGTACATGTGACCGGTGTAACCAAGCCCATGCTACTCATTTTCACGTTTTGGTCTTGGTTTTGGTTTAATTACATTCTGGTCTGAAGTCTTTAACACTATGTCCCAAACCATAAAAATTGTTTTTTTTGATGTTCTACATTTTGGAATGTCATGTTGTGTTCTTGTTTCTTGAACTTTTTCTATTGCACTTGAATATGTGATACTAGTACTTGAAATTGGTCTGCATGTGCAGAAATAGTGATGTGCTCTGTCTGGAAAAATAATAAACAGATGTTTGGAAAAAAAAAAAAAAAAAAAAAAAAAAGGAGACATCAAGTGAGGTCATTGTACTCTGTGAATGCCGGGAAAAAATTTGTGAATCAGAGGTTCCCCTGCAGTTGTCCCATCAGAAGGATGTAAAGCATGGCCAATCTACACTGTGGCGGAGAACCCTGGAACATCTGAAGATTTTAACAGTAAACTAAATGCTCTGCTTCAAGCAGAGGGAAAATCTGTAGAAGATGTGCAGTCTTTATTCATAGGCCCAGAGCCAGCTCCATCATCCATTGAGTCCATTCTTTGTGCAGTTAGCGACCTGCTTGACAAGACAAAGTAGTCCCCTCTGGAGAGTGGAGGCTATCATCGCCTGCCCATTTTCTCAGGTATTGTACCAACTCCAGCAGGAAAAGAACACATTTATCATTGGATGGAACAAGCTTACCTGATGGTGGAAGAGAGTGACTCACTAAAAGAGAAACAGAGAAAAATAATGGAAAGTTTAAACGGACAGGCATTGGAAGTAGTAAAAGCAGTGCGTTCATCTGACCCTGCTGTCACACCAGAATTTTTTTTAGAAGCTATAGAAAGTGCATTTGGACTGGCTGAATCAGGAGACAACTTGTATTTCACTTTTAGAATGCAGCGACAACAGCCTGGGGAGAAACTATCTGATTTCTTAAGGAGATTAGAGCGTTGTCTGTCCAAAGTAGTGCAACGAGGTGGCCTCCCAGCCAATAACATGGATCGGGCTCGTGTTGAACAACTACTTAAAGGGGCTGTAGATGCTGATTTGATGTTAATCTAACTGAGGCTGATGGAGAGGAAGGCTAACCCTCCAACATTCCTTGAACTATTACGGGAAATTGCACAGAAGAAGAATATGAGTCCTCTAGATCTAAACTAAATCAGTCTGTGCGTACTGTCCATGCCAAACCACAGACAGAAAGCAAACAGTCAGACAATCTTTGTGCCGAGATTAAGGAAATTAAATCAATGTTTGCTACTCTGGCGACAAAAACTCACCAAGTTACAGCGGAAATGGATGAGGAAACACCATGTGTCTCAACTCAAGTTACTGAGACTAGTCTGAACCCTGAGGTAGAAGTTCTGAAAAAACAAGTGAGACAGTTAACACAGAAAATAAACGCAAAACAGTTGAATACATCTGCAACTCCTGTGATGACTTTGGGTAGCACACATCCTGCACCTTATTCTAACAAGACAATCATCTGATTCAAAGGAATATATATGTTACCATTGCGGGGAGAATGGACACATTGCAGGAAAATGCAGGAATCCTGAAAATTAAACCAAAGTAATACAGAAGTTTATCAGGGCTCTCAAAATAGCCAAAAGTGACAACCCAGAGTCTACCAGTACTGCAGCTGTTTGATGCTGATTGCACCATCAGGAAGTGTGCAGTGAACACTTTCATGCCAACAGGCCTACCAGAAGGTTTAATAGGACCCCCGTCCTCGGAGCCACTCAAAGTTAACGGACACATGTGTGACACACTGTTGGACAGTGGCTCATTGGTGAGCATCATTTTCGAGATGGTATAATCAACATCTGTCAGATGTCTACATTCATCCTGTGAGCAAACTAGACATTTGGGGTTTAAGTGACTCTAGCTATCCATACCTGGGCTATGTAGTGGTGGATATAGAGTTCCCAAAGAAAGTGGTGGGAGCGCCTACCACCATGTCAGTCCTGGCCTTGATTTGTCCAGACCCAGCAGGCACTGACCAGACAACGGTGATTATCGGAACCAATGCCAAAGCCAGCCTTCCCAAACGACTCGCTCAGCTGTGTGCAGATACATATATGGGACATATATGGCTCAGCCATTCGGCATTCAAAGCACCTGTCTGGAATCCCCAAAGAGCCCCACAAAGTTCCTTCAGGAAAAATATGATGACGACGATGAAGTAGGATGTGTGACGTGGCAGGGCCCTGGTCTTTTGATACTATCTGCAGGACAGGGTTGTCAAGTCACCTGTAATGTTGATTTAAAGCAGCCACTGCCTGATGAAATCTTGATGGTGGAACCCTCCTTCAAAAAACCCTCTTCCTGCAGGTGTACTATTACAGTCCATGGTATTTCCAAGTCACACTGTTGATGTTAATCGGTTTACAGTTCTGGTCCAGAATGAATCTCTCAAAAATACCATAATACAAGTGGGTACCATTTTAGGCCACCTGTGTCCCACAGATGTAGTCACAACAGTGCCAAAACAGTCATCATCTGAATTTGATCCCAGTCTGCTGAATTTTGAAGACTCACCTGTTCCTGAAGAGTGGAAAGTAAGGCTTTGAAATAAACTCTCTGAAAGAGAAGATGTATTTTCTCTGCATAATCTGGATGTGGGACAAGCAAAATGTAATTTTGCGAACGCTCTAGACGCATTGCACCTGCGGATATTGATGATGTTAGGCATCATATTCAAAAGTTTTTGGCTGCCGGCATCATCAAGGAATCTAGAGGCCCGTATGCGTCACCAATAGTAATTGTCCGGAAAAAAAATGGGGAGATACGGATGTGCATAGAAGATAGTACACTCAACAGCCGCACTGTCCCCAACCAGTATACAACTCCCCGGATTGACGAGGCTTTAGACTGTCTATCAGGCAGTAAGTGGTTCTCTGTCTTGGATTTACACAGTGGCTACTATCAAATAGCCATGAACGAGGAGGACAAGGAAAAAACTGCGTTCATTTGTCCTCTGGGATTTTATCAATTTGAGAGAATGCCTCAAGGCCTGACAGGAGCGCCTGCAACTTTCCAAAGATTGATGGAGAAAGCAGTGGGTGACATGAACCTCCTTCAAGTACTGGTTTATCTTGATGACCTGATCATCTTTGGAAAGTAACTGGAAGAGCACAAGGAGAGACTCCAGAAAGTCCTAGATCGACTGAGACTCAAGATTTCACTTGACAAATGCCACTTCTGTCAGACAAAGGTCAAATATGTAGGCCACATCGTGTCTGCTGCTGGTTTTGCAGCAGACCCTGGAAAGATTGAGGCTGTAACCACCTGGCCCAGGCCCACAAACTTGAAGACCTTACAGTCGTTCTTGGGCTTCTGTGGATACTATCGCAGATTTGTACATAACTACTCATCCATTGTCCGCCCTCTAACTGAGTTGACAAAGGGGTACGCCCCAACACATCATGGAAAAAAACAGAAAAGAGGTCAAAGTGAGGTCTACCTGGGTGAACATGCACCATTTGGAGAGAGGTGGGATCAATCATGCACAGAAGCCTTTGAGAAAATCAAACACTGCCTCACCAATGCCCCCGTTCTGGCTTTCGCAGATCCTAGCAAATTGTACACCTTGCATGTCGATACCAGTCTTGCTGGACTTGGCGCAGTTCTTTATCAGGAGCACCCAAAAGGTCTGAGACCGGTGGCATTCGCCAGCTGCAAGCTGAGTTCTTCAAGTGGGCAATTGTTGAAAAGTTTCATGATTACCTATATGGAGCTCGTTTTACAGTTCATACAGATAAAAATACTCTCACATATGTCCTTACATCCGCGAAACTCAAGTTGACAGTTGTCCAGACAAGAGATAATCTTGGCTCAAGCACAAGACCCTGTGATAGGAACGAACTATTCATGCTGTGAAGCACGGTAAATGGCCTGGTGATGTGTTGTCTGATCAGGAGATCTTGTCCATGAAGAGATAAATAGGGAAGTTGGTCATGGAGAATGGCTTACTTCACCGACTGAGCCAGAGCCATTCAGGAGAAAAGATTCACCAGCTCGTGCTACCGACTGAGTTCAGACCAATAGTGCTAAAGTCCATGCACAATTATTTAGGTAATTTGGCAACCGACATGATCAGAAGTCTTTCTACTGGCCCAAGATGACTGCCACTGTTAAGCAATATATACAAAATTGTGGAGAGTGCATTTTAAGGAAAAGCCCTGACCAGAAAGCTGCTCCCCTTCACCAAATAATCAGTGCTGGGCCAATGGACCTTTTTGTATCGATTTCCTTTCCATGGAGCCGGATTCGAAAGGAATAAGTAATGTTTTTACAAGATATGCCCGGGCTTTCCCTGCCAAAAATGAAAAGGCTCTCACAGTTGCTAAGATCCTGGTTGAGAAGTTCTTTGTTCATTATGGATGCGAATCCATTCCGATCAAGGATGGGATTTTTAGTCCCAATTGATCAAAGAACTGCTGAAGAAGATGGGCATAAGAAAATCATGAACAACCCCATACCATCCGCAGGGTGATCCCCAGCCAGAAAGGTTCAATCGAATGCTACTGTCCATGTTGGGTACACTAAAGCAAGAAAAGAAACGACAGTGGAGCCAACATGTTGTACATTTGATGCATGCTTACAACAGCACAAAATGTGACTTTACGGGATACTCTCCCTATTTTTTTATGTTTGGCAGAGAAGCCCGACTATCAGTGCATGTAGCTTTTGGCTGCATCCACTGGGATGCAGCCAGTTGACAGTAATATGTGTAGAACTTCCGCTTTTCGTCATATGAATGCATCTGGATGGCTTTAGTAATTGATAGTCTAGTGTTTTTACGACCAACAATCTCAAATACGAGTGCGGTTTTGAGCCAGAATATGATTTATACCACCCTCCAAGTGTGTTCTCCTGTGGCTAAAAGCATTAAAATGGAAGAAACCACCGTATTAGTTACCATCATACTTGGACAAGAGGCTGACTGAATAACATTATTTTCCATCGTAAGTGGCTGTGATGATAGACAGACAGTAGGCTACTACAGGAGCAATTTCCACTCATCATTACATCAGCATATTAAAGTTTTACTTCTAACGTTATCATCGACGTCGATGGTGTTCCATCAGGCAAAAACATACTACGGTACGTACAGTAACCATACTATAGACTGTAAGTGGCTAATGTTTAAAATGAACTCTGCTAGCTAGTACCGTACCGTAGCTGAGATGGGAGTAGTGAGCAAGTGTCCTAAAATAGTAATAAACGAGCGCTTATCTGTGGTTAAACAAATCTGTCTCTAGTCTTCCACATTAGCTACCTATAACATCACCTGGCTAATTTGATTGATGGATTTGTATTATTGGTTTATATGACAACATAAAAACAGCAATACAAATCCAAGGGATAACATGTTAAAGTGAAAAGCACTCAGGTATCTCAGCATCTGAAAGATTATACATTTGTTACATTTAGCAAATATCTTCCCTTTTGTCTGCTAGCTTTCAATATGGGAACAACAAATCCTGCAATACTTTGTACGGTACTGTATTGTGTTGTGTTTTGTGGTGTGGTCCACTCCAATTTGATTGTTTCCAGCCAGGTCTGTGTAGAAACACAAGATTATACAATACAGAGCCAGTAGGGCACACATCCTGTATGACAGCAACTCAATGTACACTGAATTTCCTCTTGTTTAAAATGTTTTGTAATGGTCTCTTAATTTATGTTTAGTGCTATACATATATCATTAAATGCACACACAGGATATTTGATATAAGTATATATTATATCCAGCCATCATCTTGACCACTTATCCATTAGGGTCGCAGTGGCAACAGGGTCATCAGAGCAACCCAGCAATTCCTGTCTGCATCAACATCCACCAGCTCCTCCTGGAGGATCCCCAGCCGCTCTCAGGCCAGCTGGGAGGGGTCTCTTCCCAGTTGGACATGCCTGGTACACCAGGGGGCATCCTTAACAGGTGCCCAAACCACCTCAACTGGCTCCTCTCATTGCGGAGGAGCAGTGGCTCTACTTTACCATGTCTACCTTATCACGGAGGGTCCGCCCAGCCACCCTGTCGAGGAAACTCATTTTGGCCACTTGTATTTGCAATCTTATTATTTTGGTCACTACCAGGATATACTATTATTTTTGTTACCTCAGTGTCAGTTTTCTTTAAATGATGTGTTCCAATCTTTGAAATGCCAAATTTTAGACACTATAATAAACACCTTTTATGTGCGTTCACATGGAACACAGCAGACTGGATATCAATGTTAGTGGACGAGAGCAGGGTGGCAAAATCCGTTTTGGTCAGCAAACGTATGCTGTTGTAGGTCAAAATATTCAAAAATGTTGCTGTCACCGGATGTTCATAGCTCCCTCACACTCAGAGAAAACATCACAACGAGAAGGTAATACTTTTGGTGCAACACTAGAATACTAGATACAAAATTACATAAAACAGTTGCTACTAAAGTAATGTATTGAATATATTTTTAATAAATGATTTGTAAACAATGCGACATCACTATAGCAACTGCCATTACATTGGACTTTTATGCCATACCTCCAGAAAGTGTTTGCCGCCTACCGGTTTGCAGTCTTCCGTGTGAACGTAGCATAAAACTATTAAGCATGCCTTAACTCATCCTTTAAATGTACATTTAAAGTGTCAAAGAAAATGTAAACGATGTGGAATTTCAGAGGTTTTATTACAATAAGCTTAATTTTCCATGGGCAAAATTACATTCTACATGTACTGTATGTACATGAGGGTTAGTGGTAGAGATTGAGAAGTGGCTGAGGTGCTGTCAGAATTTGTTACCTGGCTTATGAATTTTGCCAAATTATCACTTAACATTTTTGGAGCTAAGTATAACTGCTTCCACGAGTTCCACTGGCATTGCTCTTCAGCACGGGACCCCTGTCCATTCTTGAAATGCAGCACTCCTCACCGTAAACATTACAAAATAGTCAATTGATGAAAATAGTATTGTACAGAATACCTGTTTACATACAACTAGTCATCACTTTATCCTTATTGGAAATATATTTTCTTATTTGTACTTAAATGCTATTAAAAGGTTTTGACTGATACGGTTCAGTGACTTAATACGTGAGTATAGTGTGTTGTAATGTCGAATATAATGAATCAAACATGCTGTGTACACACATTGTATGAAATCAACACATCATAGCATTTTTTTTTCCAGCAATGATTGCATGTTACTACTGTACTTATCTACCTGGGGAGCCGACCATATAACATTTCACTTCTGGACTGGAGGCACTTTCTGTTGAATAAAGAATATATGGTAATTATACGGTAAACATTAGCAGTATTTCACATTATATAACCTTAGCAAATAAATGCTTAACATCACACTGATCTTAACTATAACGTTGGTTATATTGGTAAGCTTCCTTGCCCATGTCAGTAGCCTATGGTATCTAAAAACTGCAGCTGGATAGTAATTTTCATGCAAGTAGTCTGTTTACTACTGTATAGTCTACATTATACAGTAGATAAGTTCCAGTTATGATATCATCACAACTGTCTATGTACCTTATGGGCAACTATATTCTAACTATAAGAGCACAGAAGAGAAAGGTTATGATAAATACGAAGGTATCTACCGTAGTTGGCTAACGGTAGCTACAACGGTAGCAAATTACATTACCTTCTTACAAAGTATTGAAGGATATTTTCTCATTTCTGATCCATCCACTCCACACAAGAGAAGACAAAATAATTGTTGTTGTCTTCGTAGCAATTTTGTCACTGTTTATGTCATCCTCTCACTTGTAAATAGCCCGGAGGTGCGGCCTATTTGTTCGGGTTTGAGCTAGCACAAAATGTATCCTAGCGATGTCCCTCACAAATTAGAACGTTCGGGTATCGTTTAGCTTCCGCATTCGAAAATAACATGAATAGGAGAGCTTGTGAGGATTCCAGTGGTGGGCAATGATGAGGATGTACCAGCAAGACCAAAGACTCGAGCAGGCATTTGTATCCAAACTGGCACTCGCCCAATGTAAAGGCACTTGCCAACGGGCGAGGGGTGGTGGCGGTGTCATCGCGATTTCAAGGGAAGACCCAATACAGGTGCCTTCGACATTGCGTTCGGGCACCCCCAAACGGGCAAAATTTCCCCAAATGGGCACCGTCCGCGTTGTCTTGCAAACTCCAGTGGGGGGCTCCACCAGCTCTGGCAGGTGGTCCGGGGGGGTTTCGGGGGGGTCCAATTATGAAAACTTTGGAGGCCAGCCAGTCGGCCCGGGAAGGTCGCAGAGAGACGGGGTTTGCTTTTTTGGACGTCCCCCGGCTCGGGCTACGCAAAACAGGAACCGACTAAGCCCTCGGACGTCGGGGTCCGAAGTTAGGACCCCCAAAAATGTTGCACAATCTGGGAGATTTCAATTCAAGACCCCTGCCCAATTCAGGCTCCTGCATTGCGGGCTCTCGGCGAAGGATTTTTAACCTTTGATCGTCAGCCGGTCGGCCTGGGAAGGTGCTAGAGAGAAGCCGGGCACGTCTCCGCGTTCGCCCGAGCCCACTCTATAAGAAATAGGATCCAAATAAGCTGTCGGAGTTGAGGAGTGGGAGATAGACCCCTACTCTTTTGTTGCCCAATCGGGTCTCCTTTACATTGGGACTCTTGCCCAATTCAGGTCCCTTGTATTGCGAGGCCTAAATTTGTCCTCCACTCAACTTTGAACGTCAGCCATTTCGCCCCCGAAGGAGATAGAGACAAGGGGGCATGATCCCCTTTTTCAACCAAGCCTGCTCTACAATAAATAGGAACCAACTTAGATGTCGGATTTGAGGAGAGGGAGATAGACCGCTGAAATGACCGTTACCCAATCAGGGAGCCTTACATTGAAATTTTTGCCCAATTGGAATAGCAATCCATTCAATTTACATCCGTCCCGGTTTTTCAAGCGTGCCGACAACAGGGTGGGGTCAAACAGAGCGGAGGGGTGCCGGAGGTGTTGACAAGACCCGTGTCCGTCAGTTACAACTTTGAAATAGCTTTGGTGTGCTGCTGGTGCGAGAAGTCATTGTCAAAGTTTAGCATGTTTGGCAACCCGATTCAGGTCCCCTCCATTAGTTTTAAGCTAATGGAGAAGACCTTAAATGGGTTAGCCCAATTTAGGTCCCCTCTGATAGGCCAGTGTACCTGAAATGGGCGAGAGGTTAGGGCTGGGCAACCCATTTCAGGTCCCCTCAGAGAGTATAGCACTGCGGTTTTCGTCTCAGAAGTAATCTGACAGCTATTAATTAGTATCAAAAAATATATTAATTACAATAAATTGATATAAAATTTATATTTTTAATAAGAAATGTTGATCTTTTTCTTTCGCTTTAATAAGGCCGACTCACATATCATTTTATGCATAATAATGCGGTGGTTAAAAAGGTGTAATTTATTTCAGTGGTATTGTAAAAGATAAAATGTTATTCATAAAAATGTGAATTAAAAAAAGTTAACTAAAACAATTTTTTTCTTTCGCTTTAATAATGTCGAGTTGCATATCATTTTATGTGTAATAATGCGGCGGTTAAAATTGTGTAATTTACTTTATTGGTATCATAAAAGATAAAAAGATATTTATGATCGTGATCTGTAGCGGTGTTTGACAAGGGAAAAGGCGGAGTGGGCGCGACCCTCCCCCATCGCGCCGGAGGTGGGAGTTGAGAATGCGGCCTGGCTTCGTGGGATCGGTGTTATTTTATTGGGATCCTAAAAGATCAAACCCTATTCATGATTCAGAGGGGTGTCTGATGGTTCTTTGAAGCCACACACATCCGTGTCTCACAGCTGGCTGCGCCATAACCGATAGTGCTGTTATAAACAGCGGGGAGCGTGTGATTCCTATTCTGTAGCGATAATGGCTAGACCGACCGGCGTCTGTTCGTATGCATATGCTTGTGTAGCAGAGAACATCTACATATGTGTGAAATATTT